>CM050514.1:52287193-52514693 GCA_027563665.1 Antrozous pallidus | reverse complement strand
AATGCATCACAGTAGAATTAAAATGAAATAAATCTTGTATTTTTACTCCTAGATCCCTGTCATTTTATAGATAAAATGCATGTGATTAAGTGTGACTCCAGTTTGATGCCTGAATGGAATTTGTAGGAGAAACAAGGCTTCTTGGTAGTTCGGGAGAGCTCTGAGCTCCCCTATTTCTATAGATTGGAAAGGTGGTTAATCACTCATAGATACTCTATGGATGAAGAGCACAGAACTAACATTTCCATTCAGAAAGAATGAGGAATTAGTCTCGTGCAGTAATAGCCAAATGTGTATGAATCCAGAGTTGTAATTCTGGGATCTCAAGGACTGCACATGACATATGTTGAGAAGAGATGTTTGATTACAACCCAATAACCAGTTCCTGCTATTTTGGCTCTTACATTAAGGAAAGCACCACCTGGGTGACACTCTGCCTAGTTGGGGTGGTAGGTGGGAACATTAAATAACCATAAAAAAGATGATTTAGTCATGTTTGTTGTGAATAAGTAAAGCCCACATTCCAGTAAAAGCACTGTGAGGTAACAAGAGTCATTATTTGCCTTTTTAGCACCTGGAGACAAAAAACAATTGGCATTGTGTAATGTTAGAGAATCCTAAAAAACAAGCAAACAAAAAATCTAAGCACACTATTTTAGGATGCTCATTTTACAATTAGCAAGGTATTTTCATATATTTTATTTCAAATAATCTTTACAAGAAACTCATATTCAGGTCTTGGCAGTACTGAGTCCTGAGCCATGGGGCTGCTCACCTCAGGGTCTATGGGGTAGGACCCAGAGCAGGCCTCTTAGTCAAGAGCTCCTCTCCCCAAACTCCTTCTTTTATCAGACAGTAAAAGCAGTCTTCTTTTTAGAGAAAAACAAACAAACAAACCCACAGAAACAAAAGACCTATACCTAAAAGGTGAATGAGACCGAGTGCAAAAAATTAAAATAAAATAAAATGGTCTTGTAAAGATCTGGTGGCTTTAACAGAGATATTTGCTGAGCTAATTCAGAGGTTTTTAGCTGCATGAGCATAAGAAGTGAGATTTGGGACAATCATCCAAATAGTTCCAACCCTACCCTCCCAATATCTATGCTTAAAATAAAAGCTTTTTTCTTGACTGGACTATCCAGGCAACTTGTCTGCTCAGATTGGATATTTGTACAAATTGCTCAAGGCTTCCATTCAATCAGCATTGTACATTCTTTTTTAAAATATATATATTTTGTTGATTTTTTACAGAGACGAAGGGAGAGGGATAGAGAGTTAGAAACACTGATGAGAAAGAAATATTGATCAGCTGCCTCTTGCACATCCCCTACTGGGGATGTGCCCACAGCCAAGGTGCATGCTTTTGACCGGAATTGAACCTGGAACCCTTGAGTCCGCAGGCCTACGTTCTATCCACTTAGCCAAACTGGTTAGGGCAGCATTGTTCATTCTTGATCAAAATGATTGGAACTAGAAATCTGTTTCCCTACAGAGTCCTCGTGTAGTGTGATATCGCTGTGACTGCTGCTTCCCAATGGCTATGTGCACTTGAAATTAATAAGCCTGGTAAGTTAGGCTGAGCCAAGTCTCTGGGGCAGTCAAGGGGACAGATGGAGAAAAGGATGATTTAATGGAGGCCAGGTCAGAGGCACAGAGACCTACCAGTATATGACAAGGAAGGAAGGAAATGAGTATGCCTTCTATAGAAGAAGTTGCCTGCTTTCTATTCAGGGAAAAGACAATGGAGAAGCCATGGGCAGTGAGTCAGGAGTCTTGGGTTCTAATCCCATGCCACTTGCTAGCTTTTGTGACATGGGACATGTATGCAGTGGGAAAAATAATAAAATAACCTGCCATTTTCACAGATTTGTAAAAAGGTCTTTTAAAAATACAAAGATTATAATATGTATAAGAAAGAATAAATTCACACAATGCAATATATAGATGGTGTATTATAATATTGTACAGTTGAAACCTATATAATTTAATTAGCTAATGTCACCTGAACAAATTTACTAAATATTTTTTAAAAGAGAATAAATTCAAACTATGTTTGGTCGATAGATACAACACAAGGGGTATCCTTAGGAATGACACTTAGATTTCAACAATTCAAGAAGAGAAATTACTAAATAGATATATAATATTCCTATTCCTGCCTACCATATTTACCTCTTTCCATTTTAAATTCCCAGCAAGTTGTATTTATTCATTGTAACATTTACATAGCACAAATAACTGTCACTTAAAAGTGACACTGACAATATAGTTAAACCTTTATTTTCTTTTATTAGTCCAATAAATAAAAGCACATCACTAAAAGAGGCCACAAATATAAATGGTTTCAGGGACTTTGCCCTAAGGGGAAATTATAAAATGCGTTTGGAAACCGGTAATTCTGACTTGGTCCTCTGTAAAATGCTAAATTTCTGCACAAAATCTTAAAACATAAGTGTTTACAGGACTCTTGGTGACAAGAAGAGCTATAGTAAATGTGCCTTAGCACTAAAATTCCTGTATCCATGGAAACCCGTGAAGTTCTGTAAGTGCACACACATGTGGCCTATAGTATTTATTGAATGGCTGGGTGGTAATCAGTGCGTTATGTGCTCTGAGGGCTGTCAGGTTGGTGGGAGCTGCTCGTCACAGGCCTGGGTGTTTTCCCTGCTAACTGTAATTACAGAGAAATTCAGAAATCTCAGAAATTAAGGAGGGGGAAAACATGTGTATATATTTACATGTACCTATATTTCATAGAAAAGAGATTCTTTTTTTCTGAAAGGCTTGAGAAATCACCAGTGTTTCTCTCTCTCCCTTCACTTGCTGCTCCATTTGAAAGCTGTCTCCACTTTCCACATGTGCCAATCCATATATTCCTTGAATGTTTGGAGAGAATACCACCAGTTTCAAAAGTATTACTGGTCAGTGTTTCCTAATGTATAATGGCTTTAAAAAGCACAGAGCACAGTAATACTGGAGGGAAAGAATCATCTACTAATATCTGAAGTGTTTATATAGCCAAGAACCAATATCTTAATAAGATAAAGAAGTAATGCTAGTCAGAGAGGCATATTCATACGATGCTATATTTTGTAAAATATATATTTTATCTCATTTAGTCCTTATATCAGTTTTGATTGGTATTACCTTCAATTTCCCTTCCACTGCTGAATCTTTCATAGCCTTTTCATGGTGTCAAATATTATTCTGGATCTTAATGATTAGGAATGGCATGTGTTTGAGTTAAAATACCTTGAAACCAGTAAAATATAATGAACTGTGTAAAATCTTTTGTGTTCTTTCTTCACAGAAATTTTCTTCTTAAGAATTTTTTCACATGTGGTTCTCTGAAGATGTGCTGTCCGAGATGACAGGTGGCTACCGAGTACTTGTGTCACACGTTGAAATTATAACAGTTGCACATAGTCAGTGAAATAAAATATGACTTTAATTTTACCTGCTTCTTTTACGTTTTTAATGTGCTTATTAAAATATTTAAAATTATGTATGTGGCTGGCATCACACCGCTCCTTGGCCAGCACTGCTCCAGTGAAACTCTCTCAAGCCCGCACAAGGGGTCTGCTTATATCGTTTAGTGTAAGCCAGACTCGCTCAGTCTTGTGATTGACCCAATAAGAAGGAGCCCTGATTGCTTTCCCTTAAAAGAAGGCTTTAAGTTATCCTTCTCTTTCTGAGCTGGTTTTTCTCCTTTTCTTCCATGTGATTCTCCGATGTCGTAATCTCAGTAAGCAAACCAAGCTCTTCTCCTTTGGCTTTGCTTCAGAGAGGCGACGAGGCCATGTGCCTGCCCTCTGTGAAAGCCAGTGACCTCTGTCTATGCAAGACCCGGAGTTTTCCAGGAAAAGCCCCCTCCATGACAGACAAAGTCTGCTAAGTACCTGGGAAGAGAGTGCCGTCCTACCTTGAAACTGGCTCAATCACCCCCAAGTCATGTGAAAATAGCTGAAGCTATTTTGTCTTAGCATCTTGTATTATTATTATTGCAATCCAAATTCTGGATTGTAATCTCAATGCTCATTATCGGCTGTGTGACTTTTATCAAATCATTTATGCCATCTGTGTCCCAATTTCTTTATTATATTTTAATGGATTGTAATAATTATAGAAAAAGTCTATAATGACTCAAGACTGATTCAGTTAGAACTCATAAAACTGGAAAGAAGAGAATATACGTAGAAAGAATAGTTTTGCTCCCAATCTATGTTAAGAATACTTTTAGCTGCAAGTAAGAGAATGCCACATTAATGGTAGACTAAAGAAGAAGTGTATGTAAGAAGTCTAATACCAAGTATCAAACCCATCAGCAAATCCTGGTGGTATGATCTTTAAAATATACCTAGAACCTAGCCTTTTTCTCTATCTCCATCACTTCCACTTATGGCCAGCCACCTTCATCTCCTTAGTGTTTTTTAACTTGTCTCCTGTTTTCTCCCTGCTCTCCTTCAACATTTTCTATAGCCAACAGCCAGAAAGGCATTTTGAAGTACCAAAATGGTAAAATGTATGTACTGCTTTGCTCCCCTACTCAAATTCCTCCAACGCTTTCTTGTGTCCTTCAGAATGAAATCTAAAACGCTTCCCACAGCTTTTAAGCCACAAATGATCTGATACCTGTGATCTCTCTAGCCTCATTCCCTTCAGTTTTCCCTGCTGCTTACACAGTTCTTCCTGCAGCTCCTTGAACATGCTGAACATGTTTTCCTTCAGGGCCTTTGCATATACTGTTCCCTCTTTCTGGAGCACTCCTTCCCACTGTCTACACCCCAAATATTTGCATGACTTGCCCCACACCCCCCTTCAGCTCTCTCAGATGTCACTTTATCAGATATACCTTTCTTTATCAACCTATATAAAATGTCACCCCTATCACTCTCCAGATCCCTTATCCTTCTTAATTTGTACTATGGTTCTTGACTCTATTATTGACTATCTTTTCTTCTACTAAAATATAAGTTCCCTGTAAGCAGGGACATATCAATCCCCAGCACTAGTACAGTGCCTGGTACCAATAAGTATTTAAAAAATAGAAGTGGTTGACTACTTTGGCAACAGAAGGATATCAAGCTCCTCTTGGCAACATCTCTGCAATTCCCTTGGCCTTCTCCTTGCTGCAGGAGGGTGGCGGCAGCTCCCACCATCATGTCCTCACACAACCATCTTCCTAAGTAGGAAGCAGTTGGGACAGATTCTGTTTTCCTCCTGCAGGGAGACCAATACGTCTTGTAAAATATTGTAGCAGACTTTTCTTTATATATTATTGACTAGAAGTGGGAAGGAAGGGGAAGGAAGATTGGGGAACAATCTTTAAAAGGGGAACACATTGCCTTTGAGGGACTAATGTGGCTATCTTGGTGGTGGGGTGAGAGGCTGGGGAGGTTTGGGAAATAAAGACAGGTGCTTTAGGCAATACTTTCCTACTGGATTTCACATTCTTGTCCATGCTTTGCAGAAGAACCAAGAACCATGTTTTTATGTGGTAGGTATAAATCAAATATTCAGAATGTTGTATACGGATTTACTTATTTTTAAAAATAATTTATCAAAGATCACTTCTTGACAGATTGATTCTGTGTGGTCCATGAGAGTGTCCTCCGAGTTCTAAGAGAGTCTGGAAAAAGAAACTAGCATTTAGATGCCCAAATAAGCTCCCCTCTTCACATCTTTCAGGAGTTATCAATGCCTTAATATATCAACTGCTGAGTAAAAACTATTTTAGGTTTGAAAAATGTGGCAACAGATAGGAAATCGAGTTATGCTGGACTCAGCGTAGGGAGAGTGGAGATGAGGAGAGCCTCCTTAGTTTTTATCTGAAGCATTCTTGTCCCATGCCTCCAATTCTTGGGAGCACACACAGAAGCACAAGGCTCCAAATCCCAGAGTCCTAGAAGCAGAGAGTATGAAAGCAAGTATCTTAGGATACAGGTGCCTGCACTATCAGACTTTTAAGTAAGCCCTAGATGACATGAGTGGATGGACATTGTGTAACAATTCCTCTGTTTTCTCCTGTAGCTGTTCAAAGAGTAAAGAGAGATTTTCATGTTTTGTAATGATATTTAGGATGACATGTGAGGTGGACCATTTTTAAATGAATGTCCACTCAGGCAACAAAGCATTGAGGAGAGACAGGAAAGGCAGAATTAATGGAAATCACCATTGACTGTGAAACCTTTTTTGTCAAATGTGCCATCTGGGATGAGGACACAGGCCTGTTGCCCTAGTTCAAGAATATTAATGTCCATAGAGAGGGAACGGACTGACAACTCTTGGGGAGAAAGGGGATGTGGGAAGTGCAGCAAGAGACTGGACAAAAATCATGCAACTATGGGAGAGGACACTGGAGGGGGGTGAGGGCGGAGGGTGGGATGGGTACCAGGTGGAGGGGAGCTATAGGGGGGGAAGGGAACAATGTAATTAATAAACTGAACAATAAAGATTAAAAAAAGAATATTAATGTCCAATTGGCAGGTTCTCTAATTTAGTAGAAAATGGCTTTAAGATTTTCCTATTGAATTATCAAAGAAGAAGAAGAAGAAGGAGAAGGAGAAAGAGAAGGAGAAGGAGAAGGAGAAGAAGAAGAAGAAATATATATATGCATATATATATATATATATGTATATATATATATAGAGAGAGAGAGAGAGAGAGAGAGAGAGAGAGAGAGGGAGGGGGGAAGGAAGGAAGGAAGGAAGAATGAAAGAAAGAAAGAAAGAAAGGAAAGAAAAAAGAAAAGAAGGAAGGAAAGAAAAAAGAAAAGAAGGAAGGAAAGAAGGAAGGAAGATTGGACATTAAAAGGGGAACACATTGCCCTTGGATCATTTGAATTTCCACCAAATTCTAATACTTGTTCTGTATGAATCCATGACCAGGCTCTGCTCTGATAGTTAAAGACAGACTATCTGGGTTTATATTCAGTTCTGCCATGCATAGCAGTGTGACCACAGCAGGTCATTTAACCTCTCTGTTCCTCCGTTTTACCATCTTCTATGACAACCTATCTTTTTAGTTTAATGTGAGGATTCAATAAATTAATAATTAGTAGTTAGAATAGTGCCTGGTAGATGCTATGTAAATGTTAGCAATTATTGTTAATGTTGCTCTCCAAAGTACATAATTAGCAAGTAGATACTTAGAAGAATATTGTGGAAATGAAATTTTGACTAATTAGATTTAAGGACATAAGTAAAACAAATATTTTATTTTTAAGTAAAAAAGAACTGCACAAGAAATTATAGCAGGATATTGTCTCAAAAGATATAAAAGACATTCCCTTATGTAAAATGGATGCCAGATGTTCTTCTCTCTGGCTTGGACTATATAAAAAAAACTTGGCTTTTTTGTGAATTGACTGGGAAACTCAGCCAGAAAATAATCATTCAACCCAAGACACTAAATCATTGAAACCAAGTTTTTGGTTTTAAGTGGATTTTTTTTTCTTTTTCTGCTCTCACTCTCTGATTGATGCTATTAGACCATAGAACTGGTTAAACTTGTGTCTTCTAGGTTGCCTGGAACAACCTCCCCCCGCCCCTTTTTTTAAGTAGATAACTAATCTTTACTCTTCCCAAGCCACCAGATGCTCAATTTCTTACTGTTAAACTTTGAATATTGATTCTCTGTGACTTATTACTAGGAAAAATGGTCAAGAACCCTTGGGCTACTGATTTTCATTGTGTTTTATCTAGCCACTGCAGCAAAGTGGCCTGCAATGGGCCTAGGGCTACAGACATGCTTGAAAGTGCTGTGGCTCCTGCATGGATGCCCCACCCTGTGTATGTGAGCCGCTCTGCAGTGTTTGCGCCCCACTCTCAGAGTGGTGTTTAGTGATAGTTTAATGCTGTTATTGTCTCTGAAAAGTAGGCTCACTGACCAATGAAGGTAACTCCTGGACTGGTTGGAAATAGAACTGACATCTCCAGAATGCCTGGAAACTACTGAAGAAGAAAAAAAAACACATAAAAAAGTAAAGGCCAATTTAAGGAAAAGGAAATGCAAAAAGAGCTCAGCTACCAATGAAGCATGCTTTTTTTTGGCTGAGTTACTTTTTCTGCCCACTTATCCCAGTTTAACCCGCACGGGCCTCCAGAATTGTTTCTAACTTGATCTGATCATGTGACATCTCTGATGAAACCCTCCTCTTCCACCTGCAAGAGAAGACGGAAATGCCTCAGTCCTTCACTTTGGCCTTGATATCATAACCTGTTATCCTTCTCATCTCCCACTTCCAACCCCTTCTTCCGCCCGACCACCCCCAGGCCCTACCTACCCCATATGCTCTAGCGACATACAACCACTGAAAACTCCCTGGCCATGCCAGATGTCATCTTGTCTCCATGTACATTATGTCTCCTGTTTCAGTGGTAAAAGGTCAAAATAAGCAGCATCTTCATTTTCTTGCCTTTCATTGCACTTTATTCATAGCTTTCTAAAGCAGAGTTTGTTGTGTGTGCTTATCACTCTCCCAGTTGATTGTGAAGTCCTCAATATCAAAGCTCAGTTTTGTGGCCTATTACTCATATTTGTATCCCTAATTCCTAACCGAGAACTACAAGTGTATGGCGGTTAAAGAAATCTTAGAGGCAGGAAAACGTGAATGAGCTTGCATTTGTTTTATTTGTTTCCCTTACTACCTCTTACTACTTCTCACAGGGGGTCATTTTGCTAATCACTGGGCCAATTCTTACAGCCCTGACACTATGCCCTGAAAGAGCTCATCTATAAATGAAAATAAAATGCATCTTTACTAACTTCTCCAGGCCAAATGAAGGATATTCTGTGGCAGCTTATACCACAAAATTATAACTTGATAAAAAACAGCTGCCCAGTCTCACCTGCTGTCATCAGTACTGTTCCAGAAGCTGCTTACAAATTCGGCTTTCTGACAATTCAGAGGCTGTTGAGAAGCCTCCCTGTTGAAGCTGAAAAAGTTCTGGCTTGTAGTATGAGGGTCTTGGCTCTGCAGTTTGAAATGTCTATGACTTCATGCAGGACACTTAAGAGCTGAGACTCCAGTTCCTCGGGTGCAAAACAAAGAAAATGATCCTGTCTCCAGCCCTGCTGACCTTATGAGATTATTATAAACTTCAGATGATGCAAAGAATTTGAAATCACTTAAAAAAATAAAAAAGTCACAAGGAAGAATGGAGGGTAATAATATGATACTATTTATACTTTAACCCTGGCCTTCTAAGGTTTTCTACACTGGTTTTCTTCAGGACACAAAATTAAATACAATGTCTGAAACAAACAAATTTCATCCCATCAGTATTCTCCATTGGTTGAGCATCAACCTATGAACCAAGAATTCACAGGTTTGATTCTAGGTCAGAGCACAAGTCCCAGTTGCAAGCTTGATCCCGAGTAGGAGAAATGCAGGAGGCAACTGATCAATGATTCCCTCTCACCAATGATTCTCTCTCTATACCTCTCTTTACCCCTCTCTCTAAAATTTCAATAAAAACTTTAAAAATAAAATGAAATATACATTTCTACAAGAAGATCAAATTAAATATATTGCCTGAGACATATTCTATTATCTAGATGAAAGACCAACCTCTACCACCAGTAACCTGGGTGCTTTTTAGATAGTCCCCAAAGACCATTGCTCAGCTGTCACCATTGCTACCATTCATATGTGAAACCACATGTCCAGGCTCAGTTTAACTACATAAGACTTGCTGGCTATTGACTACAGGCCAAATAAAAGCTACGCCTTAGAAATATCAATGTGGAAGTGACTAACTAATCTGTATGGACATTTCTGGTTACTAACACCACTGCCACCACTTGGGACCTGGTGGAGCTGGGAAGCTACTTCACTCAATGTTGGTAGAATGGGAACAACTCAACCACAGAGAACAGCATACCTTTTGTGTGATACTTGGGCAGAAAAGAAGACTTGTGCCAAGACCGGTTTGGCTCAGTGGATAGAGCGTCGGACTGCGGACTGAAGGGTCCCAGGTTCGATTCCGGCAAGGGCATGTACCTTGGCTGCGGGCACATCCCCAGTAGGGGGCGTGCAAGAGGCAGCTTGTTGATGTTTCTCTCTCATTGATGTTTCTGACTTTCTATCCCTCCCCCTTCCTCTCTGTAAAAAAATCAATAAAATATATATTTTTTTAAAAAATAAAAAAGAAAAAAAAGAAAAGAAGACTTGTAACAAGGTAGTGTGTATATTTCAAGTACTGTAGGCTGAGGGATGTAACAGCTCTCTTCCCTGTGCATATATACAAGATCAGCAAAACTGGAGAAAGGTGAGCTCTGTTCTTATCACCACACAGTTCCAAGAATGACAATTTTTTTCTGATTCCATTTCTGGTTTCCTGTGGCACCCTTCTTTTTCCTTGGTGTTAACTTTTTCCTGATGGTGAATTTTGTCTCTACCTACAAGTGTCAGGCATATATGTCTGAACACAAATGATAAATGGAATTTAGGATGAATGTTTTCCCCCCAAAGAACCATCCTTTCTGTAAATCAGGGGGTATAAATGGACCTATAAGGAGACTTTTGAAATGGCTGAAATGTAAAAGAATGACCATACCAAGTGTTGGCAAGGGTGTAGTGCCACTGGAACTCTCATACATTGCTGGTGAGAATGCAAAATAGTACAGCCATTCTGGAAAGCAGTTGGATGGTTTCTTAAAAAGCTAAACATTTAACCCTAGTTGGTTTGGCTTAGTGGATAGAGCGTTAGCCTGGGGATTGAAGGGTTCTGGGTTCAATTCTGGTCAAGGGCATATGCCAGGGTTGTGGGCTCAATCCCCAGTGGGGGGCATGTAGGAGGCAGCCGATCAATGATTGATTCTCTTCATTAGTGTTTCTATCTCTCTCTTGCTCTCCCTTCCTCTCTGAAATTGATTTAAAAAATAATCATAATAAAGAGTTAAACATTCACCTGCCATATGATCCAGCCATTCTACTGCTTGGTATTTACTCAAGGTAAATGAAAGCATATGTCCACATGAATAAAGACCCACACATGATTTTTCATAGCTTAATTTATAATAGCCCCAAATTGGAAACAACTCAAATTTCCAACAACCATGAATAGATAAACAAATTGTGATGCATGTGTATGTATGGATATATTCACTTCCTCAGTGGAATATTACTTAGTGATGAAAAAGAACTGAGCAGTTGATACATAGAACAATATAAATGAATCTCAAATTGTATTCTGAGTAACAAAAAGCCAAAAAAAACCCCACAAGTTTGATGATTCCATATTCATAAAATAATAGAGAATGTACCATGATCTACAGTGACAGATAGTCAGTGTTTTCATGGGGATTGTGGAGTAGGGTCAAGGAGGGATAAAAGGTATGGGCTATTTAGGGCACTAGCACATTTTGCAGGGCATGGATATGTTCACCATCTTGACTTTGGTGATGTGTTCATGGATGCCTATACATGTCAAAAGGTGTCAAATCACTCCCTTTAAATATATGTAGTTTATTGTCTATTAATCACATTTCAATAAAACTATTTTTAATGGGTATGTAGGGAAAATGTGCCAGTTAACCTTTTCCTCCAGGAAAATCTGATGTTTCTCCCCTCCTACCCAATCAAAATATCCTATTTAATATCCATTATTTAGTTCTTAGAAGACAGCTCATTGAGAGCAGATATGACCTTATGTACATTTGTGTTCCCAATAAATTTTAGAATAAATGTTGAAAACATTACAGGCCCTAAATATATAAATATAAAATAAGTCAAGAATGAATTAACTAATTATTTGAGTCGTTTTCAACCTTAACAGTCATAAATGATACTACTGTACCATCATTTTTGTGAAGTTCTACAATTGCTGATTTCTCCCTCTCCAGGATACATTCCTTTTTTTGGCAGGTCAATAAATCTCACTCCAGATTATCAGGCAAAAATCTTTGTTGGAAGACAATCTATGAGTGCCAAGGATGCAATGCATAAAAGAAACCAAGGAGCACTGTTTGTTTCTCTTTGAATAAAGCATTGAAGTGTCCTCTTATGACTCTTTTTAGTAACCTTACAAATTTAGAACTGTATTTTAATACCAATTGGATTCTGTTGATAAAGTATCTCCCGACATTCAGAAATCTGGATGTAAATGGAAAAGTATCCTATATAATAAGAGGCTAATATGCAAATTGTCCCCACAGGCAGGAGTTCGAACAACTTGGAGTTAGATGTATGCTGACCACTGGGGGGTGGCTCAGAACATGGTGGGCATCAGCTTCCCTCCAGCTGGCAGTGGCAGCAGGCAGCTGGGGGAAAGGAAGCCCCAAGTGGCAGCCAGCAGCCACTAGGGACTCTACCCAGGCACAAGTTTCAAGCACTGGGCCTCTAGTCCATATGTATAAAAGACTAAGTGACCAACCATATATCCTTCCAGCTAATCAGCCAATATATGTGAGGTGCACTAGCAATTTAAAAATAATTGTTGACTCGCACATGTACAATATATATAAAGCTCTCACTGGTGTCAATTATATGCATGTGTTTCTATCTGTCATTGTTGATCCTAAATTTGGTTGTTTTTTTTGACATTCAACGTGGACCACATCGCAATTTATTTATCAATCAGCCAACCAACTGGCAGGCCAGTACACATGACGTACACTGGCAATTTAAAAATAAACATTGACTCACACATGCATGATACACGTAAAGTTCTAGCTGGCGCCAATGGCATGTGTGTTTTAATTTTATAATGTTATCCTATATAATAAAAGCCTAATATACTAAGTCTCTGGTCAACCAATCAAACCATAATATGCTAATAATATGCTAATGCTGCTCAACCACTTGCTATAATGTGCACTGACCACCAGATGGCAGATGGTCCGACCAGTAGGTTAGCTTGCTGCTGGGGTCCAGCTTATCAGGACTGAGCAAGACAGGCTAGACAAAACTGTAGCCCTCTTGCAGTCCCTCTTCAGCTGGCCAACCTCCCATGTCCCTTTTATTATTATAGATTTTGACATGTAATTTTTTGCAGTAATGAAATTACCACATGAATCTTTCTTCTAATTAATTTTCTTTCAATTTTCAAGAATCCATGCACTGGGCCACTAGTCTATAAATAAGAAAAAAGCATTTGACCAGGAGAGGGAAGCTTGAAGTTCTAATCCTGAGCTATTTGAATCTGGGTAAATCGCTTTATCATTCTTGGGCTTAGCATTTCAATTCTTAAGGGGATAAAGCAAAATTGCTCATGGAGCTTTTCTATGTCAACATTCTGCGATTTTGTGATTCCAGAAAATGTCTATTTAAATGAGCTCTTTGGGGGAAGAGACAAAATGAGAAAGGCAGTTGCAGGAGTAAGTGGAGGAGAGAGTGTTAGTACACTTAGAAAACTCTCCCACATGGTGGGGAGGGCACTCATGGCCCAGTTCTTTGTCACTAAACAATCCATTGGAAAATACTATCCATTGGTGTATTACACCTCCTCTGCAGAACGTAGAACTAGTTTTGTGTCCTATGTACTTACTGTGTATAAATTGTGTAATGAAAAATAAAAGCATGGCAGTTTTGTTCTGAAGGAGAAATGAGCCACACATTTGGCCACTTTTCTGTGCATGTTTCGTATCCCAGGGACAACAGGCAAAGATTTGGCATAATCTATCTTCATTCACTACCAGAGACGAAAATTCTATTTTCTGCCCCTGTTTCTACTTGGCCAGAGTCCTTTCTCTGTTGATGCTTAATGGGATGCACTCTCCATAAGACTGATTGATTGCCAGGTGCAGGCACATTTAGCCAATGTAACTGTGCGTCACCCCATCCCCATAGTGCAAGAAGACAACTATGCATTTTATAAGAGGACACTGGAGCTTTCTTTGATTTTGCAGCTCATGACATAAAAACTCTGGATTAAAAATAAATAATAACTTGTATATATAGTGAGTAAACTGAACTCATTCATGAAAGCAGAGCATGGGGGAGATAAACAAGGCAGGTCTCAGAATAAAATCTTAATTGTTAGACATTAAAGCATAATGTTCATTTAAAAATACTGTTTTATTAAGGGTGTATTTCTTATGTTATACTTATTTAGCCAAATGAATATGATGTGTGTGTAAACCCAGTTTATCTCAACCTTTTTTCCTGCCTTAAAAAAAACTATCAAACGGAGAACCAAGATGGCAGCATAGGTAAAACACCTATCTTGCCGTCATGCTCAGCAATTTCAATATTACAACTTAACGAAAGAACAAACACCTTCCAGAATCACCAGAAAGCTGGCTGAGTGAAAATTCCACAAATAAAAGTGAAGATAAGACACTGTGACTCTGAGGAGCAGCTGCGGACAGTGTTGAAAGATTCGCTCGGAGAGAGGTTTGGAGCTCACGCCAGCGGAGAAGGAAGGCAGCTGAAAACCTGCCAGTTTTCTTGAACGGGGAGACAAAGACGTCCCACTGGACTGATTCTCCAGCTCTGGGCGAAGTCCAGAAAACCCACTATCATACGGGGTGAAAACTGGACAGTGGGAGGGCATGCCGAAGCTCGGGCGCTGCCGGGTCTGTCGGCTTGTGGAGAAGGCAGCTTGCGTGAACAGCTCAGCTGCGTGACTGCACAGAGAGCGCTCGTGACTTGCCCTCTCATTCGGGAAACCTTCAGACTGCTTTGTTTTATGACCCTGGGTGAGACATTGGGTGTGCAGACTCATTTGGGGAGAGTCTGAATTCCCCAGCAGCCGGTGGAGCTCCACAGCAGCTCTCTCTCAGAGGTGCTAGTGGCCATTACCCCCAGTACAGAGTCCCTGGGGCCACATAGGGTGGAGCTAACGCTGTCTGCTTGGTCCGGAGACTCCGCCCATCCAACCTGAGCACAGCTGAGCTTCACAGACAATTGGCCTGGAGGTCAACCGCTCCAAGTGCTAACAAAGATTAACCTGAGCTTAACTTCAGCAAGACTGTGAAGCCCATATCCACCTCAGGTAACTGGGGAGGCTGACCCACTGTCCCTAGTAGGAAGTCTACCACACAAAGCTAATCGACCAACTCAGGGAAGCAGCCACCATGCAGAGACATGGAAAGAAATCAGATGTGAAAGAAATGGAGGAAAAAAAACGACTGGACATGGAATTCAAAACCACGGTTATAGGGCTTCTCAAGAAGCTCCAACAAAAGGTCGAGGCCTATAAAGAAATAAGCAAGACCTCAAAGGAAATGAATGAGTCCTACAAGGAAATGAACGAGACCCTCAAGGATATGAACGAGACCTGCAAGGAAATGATCAAGACCAACATGGAAATGAATGAGACACTCAAGGATATAAAGGAGACTCTCAAGGATAAAGGATATGAAAAAGGACCAACCAGAAATTAAGCATACACTGACTGAAATAAAAAATATTATCCAAAGACCTAAAAGTGCTCTGGAGCACCCCAAGAACCAAGTTAAAGATTTGAAATACAAAGAGGTAAAATCCACTCAGCTGAAAAAGCAAGAAACCAAAAGAATCCAAAAAATTCAAGATAGTGTAAGGGGCCTCTGGGACAACCTCAAGCATACCAACATCCGAATTATAGGGGTGCCAGAAAAAGAGAGAGAGCAAGACAATGAAAACCTATTTGAAGAAATAGTGACTGAAAACTTCCCACACCTGGTGAAAGAAATTGACTTAGGAGTCCAAGAAACACACCGAACCCCAATATATAGGAACCCTAAGAGGACCATGCCAAGGCACATCATAATTAAAATGCCAAGAGCAAAAGACAAAGAGAGAATATTAAAAGCAGCAAGAGAGAAACAGATGGTTACTTATAAGGGAGCACCCATACGATTGTCAGCGGATTTCTCAACAGAAACAATGCAGGCCAGATGGGAGTGGCAAGAAATATTCAAAGTGATGAACAGCAAGAATCTACAACCAAGATTACTCTATCCAGCAAAGCTATCATTCAGAATTGAAGGCCAGATAAAGTGCTTTGCAGATAAGAAAAAGCTAAAGGAGTTCATCACCACCAAACCAATATTATATGAAATGCTGAAAGATATTCTTTAGGAAGAGGAAGAAGAAAAAGATAAAAGTGTAAATTAGGAACAACAAATACACATCGATCAACAAATGAATCTAAAAATCAAGTGAATTAATAAGCTGATGAACAGGATATACTGGTGAATGTAACAGAATCACGGACATAGAGAGGGAATGGACTGACAACTCTTGGGGAGTAAGGGGGTTTGGGAAGTGCAGCAAGAGACTGGACAAAAATCATGCAACTATGGGAGAGGACAGTGGAGGGGGTGAGGGCAGAGGGTGGGATGTGTACCAGGTGGAGGGGAACTATAGGGGGGGGGGGAGGGAACAATGTAATTAAACTGAACAATAAAGATAAAAAAACTATGTTTTTTGTGGGGAGGGAAGAATCCATCTCTAAAAGTTTTTTAAACATTCTAAGTGTTTGATGAATTCTTAAAGAGGAGAAAAATAAGAATTGAAGGAGACAATATAGGACAGAACTTCCTACAATCCCATATGTTCCCTAAAGGAAGGCAATACTAAGATTGGAGGTTGTATTGTCTTACTATCTCTAAGACCAGCATCTCATGGAGATTGTAGTCCTTTCCATCCAGAATGGGTGTTAAATATTCCATCCAGAATGGGTGGTAAATATTCCTTGTGGTTGGGAATATAGAAAACACAAGTTCTTACCTCCCTCCAGCCGTGGTTCCCCATACAGGGATGGACCTGAACAGGACATCCAAATAAAAGGTCCCCTTTGAGATAAAGAAGTTCGGCTAACTCAGAAGGAAATGGTCCATGGCCAGAATGGGATACTGATGAGTGGATCTTAGGAAGAACTCTTATTCCATAGTGGATGAAATTCTTAATAAACCTTGGACCTTGTTTATTGGAAGAACTCCATAGCCTACTATTTTCTATGATCCTTAACTCTGTCCCTAGAGAAATTAGAAGCTCAAAAATTTTTATAGTCAGGAGGTTTTAAGGCCAGGCTTATAGTTTCTTTTAAAGATACCTTTTCCCTCACAAACAGCAAGCTTATTTCTGGCTTGTTTGTTGCTTGTCAATTCCATGTGCTAATGATCTTATCCAGGGTACATGCTGCTGTCCTTCCACAATATCTATATCCATGGTTTATACATGTCCTGCCTAACTCAAGCCACCTAGCTGCCTTGTGATATGGCAGTTCCACTGCTTATTTTCATCCCCACCCTTATACTACTTCTCTGCTCTTTTTTGCCCTGACACAAGTCCTGGGAAGCTCTCACTGCATAACCTAAGCTCCCTTGCAGACTAGCTTTTACTAGTACTTGTGCAGTGGAAGGCACTTGCAGGAGAGAAGAGTTGGAATTTTCTTACCTCATCCCTCCTGTTTCCCCAAAGCATTTCTGACAGTTGCTGCATGTCTCCAAAACTCTAGTTTCTGGAGGGCAGCCCCTTCTCTAGAGGTCTAGTCAAAGTAATCATTGCCTCTGTCAATCAGCTCTGAGGAGGGGCGGTGGTGGCAGTAGTGGTAATGGCTTGCCATTGTTGCTGGTGTCTGGGTGCCTCACCTTTACTTGATTGTTTCCCTAACCTGGCTTACTTCTCTGAAAGGAGTCCCTTCATTAAAGTCTCTTCATTGGAAACATCTGAGTGAATTATGCTCCCTGACTCAAACAGAGCCTTTGCAACTTACAATGTGTGACACCCTTGCTGAGAAGAGAAAAGCAGCTCCTGACATGGCCTACCAAAGTTAGGCATCAGTGTTATTAGAAGCTGGCCTGAATACTCGTGGCCAGACCATCTATTCTCTTGTTGGACACAAATAATTGCACAGACTTCCAATGTCAGACAATGTCACTTCATACTGTGATGAAATGAGACTAAAGAAGACCACTTCCAAACTTCTTCTAAGGCACAAAGCAAAGTCCAGTCAAAAGCTCAAAAGAGCAGTGGCTGTTGCTTCTTTAGCAATTACAGCTTTAACCTTCCCTCCTTCTATGAAGATTAAGATAGCTAATCATGGAATCATTCCGCTTCTTGACTGTACACAATCCAGAATCAGCCCTCATTTCCTTGGACACTCTCCAAAACGGCATAATCAAACCATCTAAGTTCTTCCTAACATCCTCTTATTGAAATACTCCACAGTTCCCCCTGGTGGCAGTCCCCTCATTTCAAGTGAGAAACAGCTTGTTCACCTGCAGATGTGCTCCTGGTGGTCTATGACTACAGGGCATTAACACCGGAAATAACCAGAACCAGATAATCTGAGTTCTTTGATTTGAATATCCTATTCTGTTCATCCCAAATCCTTATTACAAAAATCCTCAAACTGGAAGGTGGTTGAGTTGCCATGTCTAGAGAAGTTCTTTCTCTAGAAAACTATGATAATCTAGTTCACCTCAGTTCTAAAAAGCCAGAAAAACTAAACTAGATAAGCAATGATGCGTATGCATAACAATAGCCACAATAAGCAGTGGAAATTCCAATGGTGGGATGCAGGTGAGACTGCCAATAAGGAATGTCCCCACTTAGGAACTCTTACATTGTACCACAACACATTAGGACAACAAAGCCCATTAAAAGCCTTATCCATAATCTTGGATTCTTCTGGTAACCTGTATGGATATTGTTTCAGAAACACATACATATTTCCAATAGTTATTCTTAGAATATATAGCTGGTCCTGAGAGGCCTAAAGACCTGCATTGTTCCTCATTTTAAACATACTTGAATACTATCAACAAGATACACTTTAGATCCTCTGCTTTCTGATGCCCAAGAAACTTTCTTAATAATGTCAAATGTTCTCACCAAAATGTTACTGACACACTATTACTACCTGTCTGCATTAACCATTAACACTCTATCAAAAAGATTTATTTTTATAGACCATCTCATTATCTGATCTCTATTTCCCTTAGTTTAATTTTTTTTATTTGGAATGTGTTCTTCAAGCTTGAATATACACACTCATACTAACCTGTCCATCACATCTCTCCAAGACCAAGAACAACCTGGTTAATGGGATACTATAAAATTGCAATTACAGGACTGGGTGATCAACCCATACCTTTAGACTTTGACCCCAATAACATACTCTGCTCCTATACACAGACCACTCTTTTAAAAAAAAATAAGTATTGATTCTTCCCCAAACTTTCAATGTCAGGAATTGCCAACTCCTTAGTAGCAAGAGGGTACTTAAGAGAACAGAGAAGATACTTTCTCTTGTACCAAGAATAAGCAAGGAATCTACGTAGGATGGGAGATGATGCACAAGAAGCCCTCGCACCTATTAAAAACTGGGGACTGTGACCTCAAGTCTTTCAAGTGAATGCATTTAATCAACCCTGTGGTTTTACAGTTTGTAACTTCAACCACCCTCCTTTATTATTTTTGCCTACCCTATTCACACCACTTTCTGCTCCATTTGGCCAGTCAGAACTCTGATTTGCGCACCTCCTAGATCCCAGAATTTAAGATAACCTGAACACTTGTCAAAGACTTTTTGGACTCTTACCAAAACCATATTTGGCTTTAGGACTTTGAAGCCCTGGATGGTGAGGATGCCTGGGGTGGGACATATACTATGGAATTGGGTGCCTCCTCCCACACTGCTGGGATGAATCTGAAGGAGAGTTCTGCACAAAAGAGCCAGTCCTCTCATAAGCACTCTTAAGATAGACATAACAAATCTATTGAGATAGCAATATCTGTTTCTAGTAACTGCCTGAACAGTTGTCTACTTTTTTCAATCTACTGCCTTCAATTCCAAATTTAAGCTTTTTATTCTGGTTCCCAGGTGGTGATATATTTGGCCTTCTCTATTATATTAGACTCAGCTTTCTGCATAAAATTATGTCTCTCTTCATCTTATCCTCTCCCTAGGGGAGAGGCTCCCTTAGTCCAAACACAAGTAGACTTTGAACCTGGGTCAACCCTAGAAAGTATTCAGGGATATTAGATACTTTGATAGCTCCTATTTAAAAATATTCACTCTTAATTATCTCTTCTCTCTTATTTTCTGGTCACCCATTAATCCATCCATCCATCTAACCAACCACTTATCCAATTACCCATTCAATTTTTTTAAAGAATTACTATATAGCAGACTATGATAGACTCTTGGAATATGACAAGATCCACATCATTCAGTCTACAATATAGTGGTGGAGAGTATCTTTAAAATGTGTTTAATCCTCACCTAATAAAATATTTTATTGATTTTTTAGAGAGAGGAAGAGATAGAGATAGATAGATAGATAGATAGATAGATAGATAGATAGATAGATATTGATGTGAGAGAGAAACATTGATTGGTTGCCTTCTATATACACCCTGAACTGGAATTGGACTGATAACATTTTGATATATGGGATGACATGCCAATGAATTGAGCCACCTGGCCAGGAAGGAGAACAGCTTTTTAAAAAAGAAAAGTGGCATAAAAATGTGATACATGCTATAATAAGAAGTATGAACAGCATGTTGTGGGAGGTTGCTGGTGACTAACTGCCTTCCTGCTCACCTCCTTCATTTCTATGACTCCTCTCTCATCCTCTATATCCTCCTCCTCCTCCACCTCCAACACAGTCATGACTCCTGAGCTTGAGGTTTGCACCAGCACTGACATGTCTCCTTTCACTTCTCTCTTCTCTCTGATCCATGCATTTGAAGTGAGACCCCACAAGAGATACAGCAAAACATTAGTCATTCCATTGAAAAAGTATTAAACTAGATTTAAGTGGCTATTAGGGTGGAAAACCTGTGCCAAGATAATGAGGTGTGTCTACATCTACTATCTATTGTAGAATAGCAGATGAAGTGAAATGCCAGCTGTAGTTGCTCTCTTTGGGGAATTATATGAGAGAGAGAGAACAAAATGATATCACTACTCTCTTGGCTCACCATCATAAATTTAAAAATGTTTATGTGAAAATACCACAAAAAGATACATGTTATACTCCCATACACATATAAAAAAAAAGACTTGGACCAAATTACTGGGAACTGTAATAAAAATCAAATACATTTGTCAACATAACCAGAGCCATATTATATGAACATTCAGACATGTGGCAGCAGGATCAGAGGCCTTCACCTTGGGGTACCCTGGCGTTTGGTGGCTGCGTGACCCTCCTTCACTGGGACCAAGGCTGGCTAAATAGGGGTGCTGGTCAAAATGTTTTTCATTTGTTTATTCATTCGTTCACTCAATACATATTTATGAAGTGCCTTCCATATGCTGGGTTAGGCACAACTGTGAACCTGAAGAATGTCCTCTGTACTCTCTTGCAGCTTGTATTCTAGAAGTACCAAGAATAGATGAAGCACACTAAGCCAGAGGGCAGTAGGATGCAATCATGGTCGTTCTAATGTTTAACTTTGATGTGCCAGGTATTAAGTGCTTTATGTGTAGTTATTCATTTATTTCTCATCACCATCTTAAGGTTAAAGTTATTGTGCTCACCACTTTTACCTTTACTAAATGAATTGCCCTCATCTTACAGGAGAGGAAACTGAAGTTCAGAAGAATTAAGCTACTTGCCCCAGTTCACACAGTAAGTGTGTCTGTTTGCCAAAGTCTGTCCTTAGACACTGTTAAAGTTCCACAGTGAGAAAGCAAAACCCAATTACTCAGAAGGGAGAAAGCACTCTATTACTCATCTTTTTTGTGTTATATCTCAAGTCTCCTTTTCCATTTCAGAAACTTGCATTAACTCTTGGGCCTAACCCTCCTGCTGCATCTCTACCTGTGACCCATTCTCCAATCTGCACCACCCTCTCATCTGCTCTGGGTAAATGTGCTGCCTCAGGGAGGACAGCCCCAGGAAATGGGGCCTGCCTCTCCAGGTCACCTGGCCCTCAGGCAGGACAGGAAAACAGAGCATCCCATGGTTGTCCATATATAATGTTCCTACTGAAAGACTATCAGATGCGTTTGAGGCTCCAGGGAATACCAAGGCTTTAAATCTTTGATATTTCCCTTCTGCTATCATCTAAACCAATAATGCAATTGAAGATAATGTAGAGCTGTATTAGGAAATCCTGTTTCACTTTGTGCTGAGCTTAGCTTATGAAGAAGTAACATAGCAACTGTATTTTTCTTTCTCTGCCTTTGTTAGCAACTAAAACCCTAATGCCTTCTTTTTCCCTCTCCTGTTTCATTTAGGGATTGAAAACAGTTTGTTCTGGTTCTTTGAAAAATTCTGTTGTATCTCTTGGGAGGAAGTCTCTGCTGCTTTGTAATCTTCCTCTACCAGTGGGAAGCTAACCGGAATAAAGTTCCAGAAGAAAAACTATCACCTTTGTCACTTGACAGGAATGAAAATGCAAGGTTTTGAGAAGTGACAAATTGATTGTGATTAGGGGAATTATTTAAGTCACAAAGGACAAACTTGAAGGGTAAGAATTGTACTGTTTACAGGAGTAAAGCTAGAGTAAACCTACATCTTTCCCATTGTTTTCCTGAACACATCTTTCCTATCCCCAGCAGGAGAGGCAATGCTTTATAAACATGACATTTCTATTTTTTATTCAATGTAGTGTTATTCAACAAGATCTGTAGAATGTAAGAGTTAGAAGGAACTCTAGAATCACATAGTCCAAAGAATACACTGTCTTGTTGGAGAAACTGAGGCCCAGAGACCTCTGTTTGGCAGAGGTTAATGGAACAGCCATATTGCACACTGGGCCTTGAACCTCACTCAGTCTATTGTCCTTGAGTCTGTCACCTCCATGCTTTTTCCATACAATTCTTAGACAGGTTGCAGCAAGAAGATACCCTAGACCAGCTATACCCAGAGCTCTGTGTGAATGTGTTGGAAGAGGATTGCTCTGTAAGAAACATTTAATGATTTAATTATTAATAGTAAAAAAGAGGTCCACCAGCTCCTGCTGCTACTACTGAAGGCTCATCATTTTTACATTTTGAATGACACCTCATTTATCAAACAGCATGATAAGAGGTCAACTTTACTGAATGAAAAATGCTGACTTTATTTTATAGTGTCAAAAGATGACTTTTTCTTTTGGAAAAAAAATGTCAACACAAAATATCTGTTTTCATCATGTAAAATTTTCAGGTCTCCCTTTTTCCCATGATACTCAAACTATTGAAATGGCCCAACTGCTAATATACCATTATGAATATACTTATATGTACACATATATTTTCATACATTTCTTGAGGACTTTATAGAATAGTTTTAGGTTAAAATGTATTAGAAAGAGAAAGAAAAAGCTAATTTTACTTTATATCTAAAAATTAGTTTAAAAGATACTTTAGTTACAACCATGCTTGCTTTTTAATTAGGCATATACATTTTAATAAAATTAATAAATAGCAATCTCACAGCAATGTTAGTTTAAAATAATTTGGAGGAAAGAAGCTCAGATTCAGGCAGAAACCCAAATAGTATCCTAAATACAAGGTGAAATCAAGGTATTTTAATGAGAAAAAGGAAAATAAACATTACATAAGAAGAAGAAGAAAACTCCTATTGGTGTGGACAAGCTGAGCTACTCTTGGCTGCACATAATGGGTTACTGATTCTACCTTCAGCTAGAGCGTCATCAGTTTTATTGTTGGGATATTCATGCTCCTCCAATTTGGCCCAGTCCTAAGGTTCAAGGAGTGAGAGAAGCAATATGGTTGGTTTGGACAGGCTGCTCAGGCTCCATCTTCCGACATCTCCACTCATGTCACTTTTCCCAGCAGCATTACCCCAAACGTGGTCCTTCGTCTAGTATGCCCAGAAGACAGCCTCTTAAAAATGAATTCTCTGGTCAAATGAATTTGAAAAATGCACATAATATAGTCCCTTGAAAATTTACAATCTATCTTCGCTCTTTATGGCTCTGAGGTGTCCCACTCTCAAGAAAAATGCTGTTTTTTAAAAAGCTATTTTTAACACAGAGTCATTTTAATTTCTCATGGAACACATTTTGGAAAATAACGCCACAGAGAATTATTTTCAAAAGGTCAAGAAGATGTATTTCTACAATTATGAATACATTTAAAATAGTGGACTAAAAGCAAGAAACCTGGTCTTCGGCTTCTGGTACTGTCAGGTCTAGACTTGTGCTTTAAATAGATACAGATGTGGATATATTACATGAAGTAACTGTTTTCAGACATTGGACAGTAGGTAGCTTGGGAATATGACTCCTGAGAAAAGAATGTGTTTAGTGAGCCTCCTGGTAACTGGCCTACCTGAGGCACTGTCTGGTAGGGTACAGGGAGAACCCCAAGCAGAGCAGTGTCACTCAGCTGAGAAGCTGACATCAGGGTCATGTGCTGAGGCATCTGGGACTTGTGGATCAAGGTGCCAGAGGAAGAAGTGGCAGAAATCTAGAGAGGCCTCCTTATCTTTGGCTAGATACAACACTTATGCACAGGGGAGGTCAGCAAGGCCTGGCTGAAAAGAGCTACTGCAGTACCGCGAATTTGTGGGAGGTTTTGGACTGCCCACAGTATGGGAGACAGAGCTTGACTCTCCTACGTGAGGACACCTTGCCAAACACTGCAGCTTTGCACTGGGAGCCAGCAAGGCTAGGCTATAGGCGAAGGGCTGCATTAGATCCCACCTAACAAAGCTTAGACATAAGGCTCAATGGGATCCCCTTAAAATCCAACACTCCTTCCACAAAGAAAAATACCTGGACTCTTGAAATTGGATCATTTCTAATGTCCAGCATACAATTAATAAAATTACTAGATATTTAATCTCTGAATAGCCAAAAAGATGTGACCCATAACAGGGGGTGGCAGATGATGTGTTGGGGGGATAAATAGGAATAGATACAGATATGACTAAGGTGTTGGAATTAGAAAACAAGAACTTAAAACCACTCATATGCTTGTTTATAGATTTAAAAGAAGATGGACATAATGAGTGAACAAGTGAAAGTAAACTGGAAAACATAATACTTGAATTAAAACCAAGGAACTCTAATAAGCATGCAAATGTATATTATTCTTTTTGAAGAGTACTTTGAAAGCAGCCAGTTATTAATTACTTTCCATAATAAAACTCTCAGTTCCATGCTTAGATTCTGCAGTTGAATTTTACAGATTATGTGGATTTAAAAGAACCCCAGCTGTGGCTGAAAAAGACATAGATATTATATCTAGGGATAAAAAGTAGAACTTGGCTGTAAATGGAAAGTTATAAAAGATTCAGTAGTTGCATTAACTATGGGGAATCAAAAAGAATAGTTTCCTTAGTGAGAAGCAATGAGAGAAAATGTTTCAAAACTAAAATGTGAAACAAGAACAAGTCATAGATAAAGATGATTAAAAAAAAGTTTCATATAGTAATTTCATCTTCAATCAAAGCCGGTTCTTTGTTTTTTCAGGAAACATTTGCCTCCCTGGATTTTATCTTTCCACATTAAGTTGAAAGTCAGCATGGCAGAGGCCCAGCTTTTGTAGACTAGCTTCTGTCAGAAATCATAAAATCCTCTACCCTGTAGCGTATAGCGAATGGATTCTCCTTGCACGGATGAAGTTCTACCTCTATTCCTGAACACACTGGCATAGCATGACAGGGACTCAGAAAGGTCTAAAGTGCAAGCAAGAGCTAAGATAAGGTAGATGGAGGCAGCCAGGGAGCATCCCCATACTTCACTAAGCTGAAAGAGAAAGAGAGACCATATGATGGTTGACATTAGTCTCAATCAGTGACAATAGACAGTCCCTCGGAGACCAGAGGAGTAGAAGGAAAGGAGAGGCAGGTGAAGAGTTTATCTTAAAGTGGAATGTATCTGAAGGGACTCTTAAAATAACTGCATGCAAGTAGATTTTTTAAAATTTGGAAATAATCTCAAACTTACAGAAGAGTTGCACATATAGCACAAAAACTCCTCCCACCCCTCTGAACTCTTTGAGTATAAATTGTTGACATGACACCTTATAATCCCCAAGTATTTTAACATGTCATATACCCCCCCCCCAAAAAAAAGAAAATTCGCCACCATAACCACAACACAACCATTAAAATCAGGAAATTAACATTGATAAATTATCTCTACTTCATCCTCAGGCTCCATTCAAATTCCACCAACTATCATAATAATGTCCTTTATAGCAAAAGGATATAATTCAGAAGCACATAATGTATGTCTTCTTAATTATTTCTATTTGGAACATTTTCATGGCCTTGAGGCTTTTGAAGATAACAGCTTAGTTTTCTGGTAGAATATCACTTGATTTAGGTTATCCTTTTCTGGCCAGGCCATCATGAAAGTGATGCTTCCCTGGCCAGGTAGATCAGTTGGTTAGAGCATCGTCCTGATACTCCAAGGGTGTGAGTTCAATCCCCTGTCAAGACACATACAAGAATCAACCAATTAATGCATAAATAAGTGAAACACAAATCTCTCCCCTCCCTCCCACCTTACCTCTCTCTCAAAAATAAATTTAAAAATAAATAAATTTTATTTTTTTATTTTATTGTTTTAACTTTAAAAAGCTTTTTTAAAAAAGGTGATACTATAGCCCTGGCCAGTGTGTCTCAGTGGATGGAGCATTGGCCTGCAGACTCAAGGGTCCCAGGTTTGTTTCCGGTCAAGAGCATGTGCTTTGGTTGCAGGGACATCCCCAGTGGGGGTGTGCAGGAGGCAGCTGATTGATGTTTCTCTCTCATTGATGTTTCTAACTCTCTCTCCCTCTCTCTTCCTCTCTGTAAAAAATCAGTAAAATATATATTTTTAAAAATGATACTGTATTATTCTCATTGCATCCAATTAAGTGGCATAAGATTTTTAACTTGTTCCATTACTAATAATGTTTACTTTGAACACTTGATGAAGTCTGCCATACTTATCCACTGTAAAGTTATTATTTGCCTATTTTTAATTAATGGGTAGTTTTGTAAGGAGGTACTTTAAAATTTTATAAATACCCTGATCTTCCCTACACTTTCAGCTCACTTATTAACTCATACTCAATGTGTATATAATGTGGGCTACAATCCCTCCTTATCAGTATTTTCATATTTTGATGCACTGTCTATTGTTCTTTGAACACTTCCTTAGTCCTGTGGCACAATGAGGTGCTCCAGGGTTGGACACCTTCCTTCCTCACACTGGACACAATTGTTTAGGGGATGGAGAGAAGGACAGAGGAACAACTGATGAAGTTTTAAACTCAAATAGACAGTTAATTTCTATCCTCCTTACCTCCCTATCCAAATGTGAGATTTAAAAGAAGACAAATGCAACTGCTTCCCCTCTGCTAATCTGAGTGGTAATGTGAGGGAATTTAAAACCTTGCCACATATTCATTATCAGGGAGATCTGAGTTCACAGCTCCCTGAGACTTTGTCAGTTCCATGGTTGGTTACTTATGTTACGCCTTTTGTTCTACAGTGCTTAGCAACACATCTGTGAAACAGAAGTAACGTGAACCTGTTTTATTCCTTAATAATGGAAAAACTGGTGACATTTTAATATTTTCCCAGTATTTCAGCACAAACTTCTCAGTGAAATGCAGTTCGCATGAGACCCTGGTGCAGAAATGACTGGTAGGCTCTGTTTTGGGGAGGGGGAGGAGAAGGGATTGATTTTTTTTTTTTAATTTGAGACCAATTAGCCACCAGGAGCCCTTTTTAGTAGGTGTCTTCATTCTAAGTGTTCACAGTATAATAAATTTTTAATAATGTTTCTTTCCCTGGAGAATGACACTTTGAAAGATATTTATTTTCCAACTTTTACATTTCTGATACGTTGGACATTTTACTAAATATGCATTCTTTTAATCAGAAGAATTGCAGACATGTAAAAAATAGAAAAAGTAAAATAACAGATGAGGAGCTATGTAGTTTCATTAAAATATTGCATGTAGTTTTTTCTGAAGCATAATGTTATTGTCAGTAAAATATACAAATCTTAAGTGTGGAACTGGGTGCAACCACCGTTTGGATCAAGATGGAGAATACTGATCACCTAAGAGAGTTTCCTTGTACCTCCTCCCAGGGAATTCCTCACCAAGGTAACTACCACCTTGACTTGTATCACCTAGATTAGGGTCAGGAAGCAGGCTCCAACTCTGACCTGACCGTTAATGTACGCTGCCAGTCTACACAGGTCTCTCTTCCTCTGCATCCCTGGAAATAGACTCAATGACTTTCAGGAACCCTTTCAGTTGTACTCTTCCAGGAGAGAAATGATAAGCGAGGTATTTTCCCCCAAGTGTCCTTAGAAAGTGAGCAGTAAGAATTATCTCCCAACTTCTAAGCCTGATTCCATTTATTGAGTATAAATTAGTTCCTAAAGCTGAAACAAATAGAGTTTATTTAAATTAAAAAACAATCTTGAATTCTGAGGTATTAGATTCGTTCAGGGACTAATATGCCAAATATCTCTTTGGCAGTCATGAGCTCTGCTGGGGAGACAATGATAATCATACTTTTTCCAGATTGAACTGGGTTCGAATGCTCACTAGTTGCCAGTCAAAAGACAACTTCAAGATGATTTTGTGAGAAGGAAATGAAAGCCAGCAAAGACACTGCCAATTGTTCCCCAAGCAGTGTGCCCCTGAACAAAGCATATATAAACATTGAGGTAGATTTTATCATTGCCTATAAAAGTGGGGACATTTCAGCACACCCACACACATAAAGCATGGCATGTTGAAAAATGGTGGAAAATCTCCTGGATGGAGGTATAATGAGGAAATTCAGGAGGAGGTCACTGGAGGGTCCTTCATGCTGCTCCAGCCAGTCTCAGGAAGTTTCAGCTGGCTCACCATGGATCCTGCAAAACATCCTGGGCTTGTTCCTGAAAAACAGTCTGGAAATCTTCAACACCAGGGATTGCATAGGTATGCATAAATCTGAGTACAGTTTTGTCTTTCTGTGAAACTTCAGCAACCCAATAAATTTCGAGACGATCTAAGTGTGGTTCCAGGTTAATCAAGGCAAAATTATAAACTGTAAACAAGGTGAACTTATGCCAGGCACTCTGCTAGGCTGCATGTGCAGGCTACAATGCCTGCTCATAGGTCTAGTGGAAGAATGAAAACTCAGGCCCAAGTGACTATAATAGAAGGAAGAAATATTCAGGACCACGACAGAGAGTAGAGTTCTAAGAGAGGAGAAAGTTATTTTTAGTTGGGAGGTTAAGGAAAGCTTTATGGAGGAGGTTGACCAGAGAGCCAGATTCTGAATTGAATAACAAGTGGCAGTTAGATACATAAAAAGAGTTTAGTCCAAAAATGTGCCAATCTTACATAAGGATATGGTGTGTCTGCAGAACATACATAGCAAGATTAATGATTTTGTGCTGAGTTCCTCAATTTATATCTGCAAATCTGTTGGTCATTATTAGGAAAACTCTATTTGTCTAACAGATTGATAGCCAAAGATGTTCCATATGTTATATCAAGAAATCAAGACATATAAAAAAAAAACATGTGTCTGCAAAGGCACTATAAATTAGTATTTCTCTTCCCGACCCTCTAGGCTAGGCTGTGTCCATCTGAGGGCTCTAAGTTTCTCCAGTTGGGCTGGTCAGTGGGGGACTTTCTTCAGTGTTACAGGAGTCCCTCATCTCCTGAAGGTAAATAGAACATCATAAATGCTATCTCTTCCCTGTGTTGTGGTAGGAGAGCTTTCTTCTTGGTTTGACACTTGTATTATTAACTCTGAAATCATTGATCAACCTGAGACTTCACTTCCTCACTGATTTTTCCATGTTGAGATCTCCAGATTGGAGCCCACTTAGGAAGCTGCTCAGTATGAGAAAAAAATAAAATCCCCTTGTGAAGGCAATGATGCAGAAACCACATGGCTGGGCTCTTGAGCAAAGATCAGGAAAGGGCAAGTCACAATTATTTGATTTTCTTACCTATTCATCGAACTAATATATTTTAAATTTTTACTCTAGATTACCCACAATTTGAATTACGTTATCTGAACATCATTATTACTACTAAAAATAAATCATTTCCTCTTTAATGAAAGTGCAATGTGCTTCACTTATATGCCAATAGTTGCTACTCTGTGAAAATGCAAAAGACAGAAAAGATCGCAGTCATTCAGTATCATGTGCCATAATTCTTTGAGAGTTATCAAGCACTCTGTAGTACCAGGCACCTTCCTAGGAGAGGGGGGAAGAGAAAGGTGAGCCTGAGACCATCAGAAGTCATCTCTTACAATTCTCCTATTTTTGGATGAAGAAATCATAGCTGAAAAAGTTTATGTCATTTGAAACCAAGGTCACGTGACCAGTAAATTGCAGAGCCCAGACAAGAAGACTCTTTCCTTGACTAGCAGGTTATTCTATTACCAAGAAAGCCTCTTTTTATAATAATAAAAGCAAATCTGACAACTGTTTTTCTGAAATGAGCCTATAGTTTTATAGCCTAGAAACTGTTGACTAAGGAAATTTTATTACCTTTTCTCCATAAAATAGTATAATTGACATTGGATCCATCCCAATTTTTCTCATCTATGTTCATAAAGTCAGTTTGCACAGGAGTCTTACTTAGCTATTTCATTCCATTTGGAAAAATTATATATTACTGAGAGCCAGACATTTTACCTTGGGATTTAATTTGCAAGAGTCCTAGATAATAGAAGGGTAATATGCAAATCAATCAAACAATGGAATGACTGGTTGCTATGAAGCGCACTACCAGGGGACAAACGCTCAATGCAGAAGCTGCCTCCTGGTGGTCAGTGTGCTCCCACAAGGGGAGCGCCATTCAGCCATGGCCAGGCTGACAGTTGGCAAGCTCAGCAGAGCTAAGTATTATCTGACTGTGGCTTGGCCCACTCCACAAGGGAAGTGGGCCTAGGCTGTCAGTCAGACAACCCCCTGCTGAAGAGTGCAGGCCAGGCTGAGGGAATCCCCCATTACCTGAGTGCATGAGTACTGTGCACAGGGCCTCTAGTTTATTTATAAAAGTAAAAGCTAAAAGAATAGGAATATGATTCACTCCTAAAAGGGACAGTTGCTATCCACAGTGTAATTGCAATCACCCAAGTTCAGCTGCATAACTGGGATCAGAAATGGTTTGGAGCTAATATGTATTTTTCCCTCAGTTTTTACTCTGGTCTCCATCAGCTGAAGTGTGAGTGCAGCTATCAATCTGCTCTCTGTTTACCCTCTACTTCCTCCAGTTTGGGTCTGATTTGAAAGGAGATTTGCTAGCTTCCCTTCCTTACACAAACAGGCTAAATGTGCATGGAACCAAGTATTATTTTTAAAACTTTGATTTCAGTATTATTCATTTATTCAATTATTCATGAATTTATTTATCAAGCACCAGTTGAACATCTACCATGTAGTAAAGCACTGGGTTAGATACTAGGGTTATGAAACAGACCTCAGCTGGAGACAAGTAAGCAAGCTCTTTGCAACAAATGCCACCCTAAGGACTATCTGAGTGCAGAGAAGGACTAGGAGGTGCCCCTGATCCAGACCCGGAGATCAGGGAAATGGCTTCTCCCTTATTCTGACGTTGCAACATGCAAGATAGTTTTGATTTTCCCCCATTGTCCAGAAGAAGAAAATGAGTTTCATACAATTTAAGTGACCTCTTTATTAATTCATTCATACAACAAGACATTTGAGATCCTGCTAAGCATCAGGCACTGTTCTCAGCTCACTACTCTATCCTCTTAGTAGCAGGCTCAATTTCTGTGGGAAGATTTTACATTTTTGTGAGCGAGGTAAGATATGAACAAATACATACATGACATATTGGATGCTAATAAGCACTAGGATGAAAAGTAAAACAACTTAAGATGCATAGAGAATAAGGTTGCTTACTAATTCTCATCAGTTGCTTGTGTATGAGGAGGGGGAGAAGGCTAACTTACAGAGACTGGTTGTAGAAGGTCTTTCTCATGAAATGACTGAGATTGGAACTGACACCTGAAGGAAGTGAGGATTAGCAGAGGGAGCAGCAAGTATAATTGTCTCCCCTTATCCAGTGGGATATGTTCCTAGATCCCCAGCGGATGCCTGAAACCACAGACAGGACTGGGCCCTTTATGTACTATGTTTTTTCCTATTATACAGTGATCGGCAAACTCATTAGTCAACAGAGCGGCAAACCGCGGTGCGGCTCACGAGCCACAGCTTGCCGATACTGCTACAACACATACCTATGGTAAAGTTTAATTTAAAAATTAGGCACAGTAAGAGATGAACAACAATAACTAATAATGAAATATAACAATTACAATGATATACTTTCATAAGAGTTTTGTCGATAGGGTTACTGGTTTCAGGGATCCTGGCTAAAGTCTTCGAATGGGCTCCTTGCTTTCTGGCACAATATGTCGCCATCAATGGAAACACGTTTTCTCTTCATGTCTTCCACCTACAAATTTAATGCTTTTTCCTTCTTAACTAAGCACTTACCAAGTACTGTGGCTGCAACATTTGCAGTTTGAGGTAAAACAACAAACTAGCATAAATAATTTCCCTGCTTTATCATTTCAAAGATAGAAGATTTGTTCTTATCGTGGATCTTAGGAACCTTAGCATATAACTTTTTTTTTCCTTATTAAGTTGAGAACTTTTACCTTTTCACTTAAAGGAATCACTTTCCAGCTTCTCTTTGGCATATTCAAATTGCCAGCATCACTACTACTCATGCACTTTGTGACCATTATTAAATGATCTAAGGGTTGCTTGAACATGAGCACTTCAATACCAGTAGTTCTGATAACTGAGACTGTTAGTAAGAGACTAATAGGCAGGGAGCATGTGCAGCAGGAAGCAGGTTCAGCGTGGAGATGATGGACAAAAGAATGATTCATGTCCCGGGCAGAATGGAGCAGGATGGTGCAGGATTTCATCACGCAATCCAGAACAGCACTCAATTTAAAACTTACGAACTATTTACTTCTGGAATTTTCCATTTGATACTTTTGGACTGTGGTTAGGGGATGAGAAATTATCTGTTTCTGTATATAGTTTGATGGGTGGAGTTACAGGACTTGCTGATGGATTAGATATGAAAGAAAGAGAGGGGACAAAGTGGGTGCTGATTAACAAAACAGACAGGGTCTGACCTCAGAGTTGTTTCACTGCTGGGACGGGCAGTCAAAACTGGTAAACAAATCAATATGATTCCGTTTTGTGCTAAGCATTAAAAAAATGCTGCAAAAGAACAAGAGGTACATGCTATCAGTAGGGTAGGCAAGGACTGTCTCTCTGAGGAGGTGGTGTTTAAACTAAAGCCTGATGAATGAGAAGGGTCCTCTGTGCACAGCTGCAAGGGGTAGAGTATTCCAGACAGGGCTCCAGCAGATGCAACAGCTCGGTAGTTTCATTGCTAACAAGCGGAAAAAACAGGATTTAAAACAGTCTTCCCAACTCTTTAAGCCTGTGTTTATTTTGTTTTTCCTACTTTTACAGGCTCTAGCAGAATGGTTTTCAGGGTGCAATCTATGGACCCCAGAGTTACCTGAGGTCATTTGGGGAATCCACAATGTACAACTTTTTTCATATTAATACAAGCCACTATTTTTTTTCTTTTTAATACTAATTCTCATCAGTATACAGTGTTTTCCAAAGGCTACAAGACATCCTATCTAATAAAAGAGTAACATGCAAATTGACTGTACCTCCACTATGCTACCAGCCAATCAGGAGCAGGGGACGAGGCCAGTGGACAGGGGGCATGGCCAGTAGGAATGGCCTGCAGGCATGGCCAGCAGACATGGCCAGCAGACAAGGGGCTTGGCCAGCATATAGGAGGCAAGGCCATCGGGGGTGTGGCCGCAGTGCCATGGAAGCAAGCACCACGCTATAAGCTTTGCCCGTATGGTACTTAAGGGCGGGCAAGATCCCTCCTTACACTTACTGTGACTTAGTCATATGCAAATGAGTGCCTGGGGCACCTTGGGTAATGAGCGCCAGGTGCAAGGCGGGGCTGTGAGCCAAGCGGCAGTTTGGGACCACGCCCCCAGCCCAGCACCCTGCAGATACCCTGGTGGCCGCAGCTGTGTGAGGCCCAGGGGTCCCTGCATGCCCTCCAGTCCAGAGCCCACGATGAGGCTGGCTTCTGGCAACCGGCCATCCCACTGCTACTCGGGGGCCTGCGGAGGGGCAGTCCCTCACACAAGGTCCTGGGCATCCCTGGCGGCCCCTGGCAGCTCTGGCCAGCTGTTCCACTGCTGCACGGGGACCCGCAGAGCGGAGGGGTGGTCCTGGGCAGCTGTTCAGCCGCTGCGTGGGGCCGTGGAGCGGAGGGGTGGGGACCTGAGGAACCGCCTCTAGCAGGCATTCTGCCGCTCCATGGGGTCCATGGAGCAGAGGGGTGTGGACCTTAGGGACCACCGGTACCAGGTGGCCCTGGCTTGTCCTGGGCAGCCGTTTTGCCGCTTCGCCCTTCCACCGCTCCGTGGGACCGAAGAAGCTGAGAAGAAGGTGAAGGAGAAGCTGCTTAAAGAGATGAAGGTGCTGGGGAGGAGCAAGCAATCAAGAAGAAAGATTGAGCCTCCCTTTCCTTAATTATTTCAAGAATAATCCTCCCAATAATCAACTCCATCACCAACCAAGCAGTTGAGTCCCCGATAGTATATGAATTAAAGTCAGACATTAAATGTTAGGCTAGACTTTTCTCCTTATACAGAGTATCAGTTTGCTTGCAGAGTGGCTTCCTGGCTTGCTGTCAGCCTGTGCATGGTCCATGCTTATGAGTTCAAGATCTATGACAATGTTTATAATTCAGATGTTTACAATAAAAGCACACGAATACATGAATTCACTACTGTTAATGTTAAAATTCATGGAAAAATAGTCCTGTGAATCTTTGGTGGTTAGAAATGAAAGACCTCAAATTATGTGCAATAAACAGTAAATAAAGTTACACTGAATGGCAAAAAAAAAATACATTAGAGGCCAGAAAATGTTCAAAGACCTGAGAACCATTCCCAGATCAGGAAACAAAATCATAAGGTATATATTATTGCTACAAATATTGTATTTCCTACTACTTACAACGTATACAATATAATGTATTAGATGCCTTCCTATCTCATGAACTACATATTCTCATAAGTAATATTGGTAGATATGTTATAGTTATGGCAGTATGTTATATCCTATCTATATTCATAAAAAGATAATATGCTAATTAGACCATGAGACATTCCAGATGTCCTTCCAGACAAAGCCATAGTGGTGGGGCCGAGGCAGAGGCAGTTATGGGTGATCAGGCCAGGAGGGGAGGGCAGTTGGGGGTGATCAGGTTGGCAGGATGGTGCAGTTGGGGGCAAGCAGGCCAGCAGAGTGGTTAGGGGAGATCAAGCAAGCAGGCAGGTGAGCAGTTAGGAGCCAGTAGTCCTGGATTTCGAGGGGGTTGTCTGACTGCTAGTTTAGGCCCAATCCCACAGGGGTCCCAGATTAGAGAGGATGCAGGCCAGGCTAAGGTACACACACCGTTCCCCCCACCCCCACCCCCCCGTGCACGAATTTCATGCACCGGGCCACTAGTGTGATATAGCAACAGAATGACTGCAAAGCAGATACGAGAATCCACTATCTTCTACTAGTATTAAGCCAGACATTGAAGAGCTTTAAAAAATGGAAAGTAATGTCACTGTTCCCATTACATTCTTTTCATTTTTTAAAATAGTTTTTTTATAACATATATTATTTATGTTAATAAGAAAGGGAGTTATTTTAAATAAATTAACGTTTTACATATTGCTCATATTGATTTCTAGTGGTAAATATCAATAGCTTAGGCCCCCCTCCCCACAAAGTTATTTGGGTCCTTTATAATTTTTAAGGGTGTAAAGAATCCTGATACCAAAAGGTTGAGAACTGCTGCTCTGGCATTAATGTTAAAGCTCTTTCAAAGTTTGTACTTGGTCTCTGGATATAAAACCCCCTTTGCACTCACAACTTTCTTTAAAGCACAACAGAAAGAATTGCCAATGCTGAGTGTTCACAGCATTCTAGGCATGTCCTCAATGCTTTACAATGTTTTAACTAATTTAATTCTCTGAAACAAACCTAGGAAGTGGGTACTTTTATTATATCCATTTTACAAGGAGGGAACAAAGGCATGACAACGTGTCCTGGATCACACAACTGGTAAATGAAAGAACTGGGATTGGAACCCAAGCAGTCTCACTCTAGAAACAACATTCTTAGCCATCAGTGGTAATTTAATATGTGTGAACAAATGAATAAATATTTAGTCCTAACATTATGTAAATCTCACTTGTAGGATATTATAGTAGCTCAGACTGGCTGGAGGATTCAGGGCAGGCCGTGAGGATGGAGGACTCAGATATCATGTAGTAGGTAGAGCAAGAGAGCAGGTGAAGTCCCTGGACTAGTAGGCAGTGCTGAGTGGCAAGCCATGGAAATTCACTTCTGCCATCAAGTCCCACAGGCAAAAACATGAATCAGGAAAAGAAACAAGGCCAGAAGGGCCAAAGCTGCAGGGGCACTAGGACAAGGGAAGGGAAGGAGTGAAGACCATGCTCCTGCTCCATCCGTTGTAAGAGATGCTATAGCTTCCTATTCCTCTGACTTGCAAAGGAAGGTCATGCTCCTCTGGAGGTCACTTCCCTAGGGGAGGCCTTGGCTGAAATTGGGAATGTTCTCTCTCTCTTACCCATCCTATCCAATCAGCAGTACGAGGATTCTAGATGAATAGTAGGAGGGCTGGAGTGCATGTACTGTAGGTTTTGAGATTCCAAGGTGGACCACTTGGTTGAATGGCATCATGTTAGGAAAAATACCCCCACCAGGTTAAATTTTACAATAGCACACTTTTCTTGGTGGATTAAACAATCACACATGGTTTGTAAAATTTAGTGTGAAGAGTCTTTTAAGTGACACAACATTTCTAAATGTGCATTTATTAAAATCAAGTATGCAAATCATAATCAATAAAGAATGAAAATTGAATTATATGCTACTGAGCATAAATATAAGTTATAACAAGAATTTGAAAAAATGGCATTTAAAGTTTCTGTGCTTAGTAGAGTGAAATACAATTTCCACTTTCTGGGTAATGTAATTATAAGGTCGAAGGGAAATGTTTATATATGATAACCCACAGGCTCATCTGTCATAGGCTGCATAACTTCTTTCTCCATGAGTTCTGTCTCACAGGTATGTATTATGCAAATGAAGTAATGGATGAGAGGAAAGGAAACTCAGGGAAGCCTAGATGGTTTATGTTGGCCTTTCCCCATCCCATTCCTATTCCTAACTTAGAAAGGTAAGGACCATCTTAATAGTCTTACTATATATGCATTTATTCCTAAAAATGTATTGGTTAGTTTTTCATGTTTTGAACACAAGGTAAATGTAATCGTATTGTATATGCTCTTCTGCAATTTGCTTTGTACATTACCCTCAGTTTCTGAGCTGCTTTTGCAGCTGGAGTTCATTCATTTTCCGTATCATGTAGGATTCTACCAGGGTCTCAAGCACATTTTCTTTGTTCTTTCGCCTTTTGACTTATATTTTGGTTGTTTCAAGTATTTTGCTTCTGTGGACCACCTTGCACATAAATCTTGGTGCATGTGTGTAAAAATAACTTCAGAATTCATATCTGGGACTAGAATTGCAGAATGGCTCATTAAAAATGTTTTTTTTTAATACATTTGAAAAGTTTTTGGACATAAACTCCTCACATATTGACTCTTTCTTCCCATCTTCAGCTGCACTCCATAGTGTCGTTTGCTTAATCAATTACTGAGAGAAATGAACTGAAATCTCCCACAATGATGATGAATTTCGAAATTCCTCTTTGCAGTCTACCAATTTTGGTTTTATAGCTTTAAATTGAAAGATGACTCCCTGCACATTTATTGTTCATTTGTGAATAATACGTTTGAATTCATAGTTTATTGCTTTATATTGTCTTTTTTTTTCTTTTTCTGTGTACTCCCCCCTGTTTTTTTTTAAATTTATTTATTTATTTATTTTTTACTTTCTCTTGACATATTAAAATTTTGGAGGATTTTTTTTTTTTTTTTTGCTTTGTCAAAATGGGATGCCATTATGTCCCTCCCTGTAAGCAAACGCCTTTGACAATAGGTTGCATTTCCTTCTATCAAGAAGTGAAAGAGAAGTAACTGTCCGTTCTGTCTGGGCCAGGAGTCAGCACTTCAGCTGCTGGCCAAACCTGGCCTGCTCTATCTTTGTAAGCAAAGATTTATTGTAACACAGGCACACCTATCCACTTAACAAATTGGCTATGGATACTTTTTTTTTCCAAAATGGCAGTTAAATAGTTGCAACTCTTGAGTAGTATATCCCCTAAAATGTACACTATGTGGATCTTTACAGAAAAAGCCTCAGGAGGCTTTTCATTCATTCTATTGACACTTGATAAGTTGCCATGTGAACAGGAGCAGGCTAGTCAGCTGGAGGATGAGAGGCCACCTGGAGCAGTGATGAGTTGTCCTAGATAAGGGCACTTGGACTAGATAGCTCCTGGGACAAAGCCCCTGATGACATTGCATTTACGATTGCATCTAAGGAGAGCTAAGCTAGCCCAAATTAGCAGAACTGTCTCAAAAATCCACAGGCTCATAAGTAAGTTTTAGGAGAGTTTGTTATAGAATTAATACAGAGGGTTTTCTTTTGGCTATTTTTTCCCATTTTATTTGTTTCTCTAGCAATTAAAAGTTATATGTCTATTACCTTCTATTTTTATCCTGTGAGTGCTCATTCTAAAACTTTTAATGTGCAAAGTTTAAAGTTAATCATTATCTTGTCTTCCTCACAAACAATCTAAGAACCACATGCAGGTAACTTTAACTTTGATCAAGCTGCTCTCAATTTAAATGCTGTTATTACTATTAATTATTATTTTATATTGTTGATTTTTGTTTAGATTTACCCATATATTTTCTTTGTCTTTGCTCATTATTCCTTCCTGCATCTCAAACTTTCTAATTTTTCAAATTTATTTTAATAAGAATTGATTAAGGCACATCCTCTCACTGTTTTTCTGTAAGTATTTCATTTTACCCTCATTATTGGAATATACTTTGATGAAGTAACAATTCTGGATTGATAGCTAACACTTTGAAGATATTATTCCACTTCTCTGGCTTCCATTTTCATCTTTTCTTGAGAAACAGCTGCCATTTTAATTTTCTCCTTCTTAGGAAATCTATATTTTTTCTCCATATTCTCTCTTTTTGTCTGTGTTCTGCTATTCTGCATCTAATTGTGGATTTCTTTTCTATTTCTCTTCAGAATTTGTTTAGTTTTCTAAAATGAGGGCTGGTTTTTTTTAATACATTTGAAAAATTTTTGGACATAAACTCCTCACATATTGACTCTTTCTTCCCACCTCTATGCTCTTATTTTTTTTTTTTTTATTCTCCGCCTTCCCATTCTCTTTCATGGCATTTATTCTCATGGTCACACTTTCTATTACTTTTGCTCCTTAGATGCATTTTGAATAATTTTTCCTATCTTTTAGCTTACTGATTCTTTCCTTATTTATGTTAAATCTAAGATAACATTAAATTCTGCACCCAACTATTCCAATATGTATGGGTGTGTTTGTGGGGGTAGATGGGAGGGTTCCACAGGACACCTAGCAATTCTCTGATACCAGCTGGGTGTTCTGCAATTAAATCTAATTCTGACACTATTTACCCTCAGATAGCATCAGATTCTACAGATTAAAGGGTCAGTCTCAGAAGACTTCCTCTAACCACTTCAGATCTCAACCAAATCTCAATCAGAGCCACTGGCTATAGATTGCAGACTTCTTGGGTTTTATTAATTTTCTAGAGTGGCTCACAGAACTCAGAGAAACATGTTGCTTATTAGATTACTGGTTTATTATGAAATGATATAATTCAGAAATAGCCAGATAAGAGAAAGGCACAAGGTGAGCTTTGTGGGAAGGAGTGCCGAGCTTCCGTGCCCTCTTCTGGCCATCACTCTCCCAACACCAACCCATAACCTTTCCACCCCAGTCATTTGGGCTTTTTATGGAGGCCGCATTAACTAGGCATGATTGATTAAGCCGTTGGCCATTGATTTAACCTCCAGGATCAGGGGTATGGGACTGAAAATTCAAACCTTCTAATCACAAGGTTGGTTCTCCTGACAACCAGCCTTCTGCCTTAGGTACTGCCTAAACATCACCTCATTAACAGAACAAAAGACTTGTCATCAATTCCAAGGGTTTCAGGAGCTCTGTGACAACAACAGGGTGGAAGACCAAATGAATTTTATGCATATATTAAAGTTTCAAAGCATTGAAATATAATTCTGATACCATAAAAGTTACCATTTTAAAGTGTACAATTTAGTAGACTTTAGTATATTTCCAAAATAATACAACCATTATCATTATCTAATTACAAAATATTTTCATTTCCCAAGAAGCAACCCCATACCCATTATCAATCACTCCTCTGTTCTCCTCTCCCCAGATTCTAGCAATCACTAAGCTACATTCCATCTCTATGGACCTAACTATTCTGGACATTTCACATAAATGGAACCATATAATATGTGGCCTTTTCTGTCTGACTTCTTTCACTTAGCATTATATCTTCATGATTAATCCATGTTGTAGCACAAATCAGTATTGTATTCCTGTTAATTGCTGAATAATATTTTGTTGTATAGAATCTATCACATTGTATTTTCTCATTCATCAGTTGATGGACCCTTCGGCTTGTTTCTACTTTGTAGCTATTATGAGTAATCCGGGTATTAACCTTCAAGTACAAGGTTTTTTTTATGGACACGTGTTTTTAATTCTCTTGGGTATATACCTAATAATTCAATTGTTGGGTCATATGTTAACTCTATGTTTAACTTTTTGAGAAAATGACAGATTGTTTTCCACAGCATTGACATCCACTAACAGTATATGAGAGTTTCAATTTCTCCACATCCTTAACTACACTTTTTTTATTTTCCACTTTTTAAACAGCCATTCTGCTTGTCATGAGGTGGTATCTCTGTGATTTTGATCTGCGTTTCCTTGATGATTGGCCATCTGTATATCTTCTTTGGAGAACTGTCAATTCAAGTGCTTTGCCCATTTTTGGAAAGTTAGTTGTTTGTCTTTCTGTTATTATAAAATTTATGCATATATTTTGTTTACTAAAACCTTATCATTATAGGATTGAGCCATATTTTCCCCCATTTGGCGCATTTTTATTTTGTTGATTTTTTTCTATTCACAAATGTTTTTAATTTTGATGAAATCTATTTTTACTGTTGCTGCATATATTTTTATGTGGTATATCTAAGAAATCATTGTCAATTCCAAGGTCATGAAGACTTACTCCTATGTTTTCTTCTAAGAGTTTTATATGTTCACTCTTACATTTAGTTCTTTGATTCATTGTGAGTTAATGATTGTGTTAAGTGTGAAATAAGGCTCCAACTTCATTTTTTTGCACCCAACTATTCAGTTGTACTAACACTATTTGTTGAAGAGACATAAAAGTTTTTTTAAAATGTTGATGAATCTTAACTTATCTCTTTTTCTTTGGTTATTTGTGCTTTAAGTGTCAAATCTAAAAAGCCAGTGTCTAATCCAAGGTCACAGAGATTTACCCTAAGTATAATTTATGTAACAAATTTAAATATCAGTGATCATTATATATTTCTTAAAGTTTATTTGTCTTTTTAACTTTTAAATTTTCCTGACAAGTTTTATGTTCTCTTTTTTCTTAGTCAAATCTTCCTTTCCTATTTATTTTATTATAATATTAAATATAATATTAGCTTATCTAGGTGTAATAATTCCAATAACTGAAATTTTCTTTGTTCTGAGTCAATTATGTGTTAATTTTTTGCTGGCTTTGGTTTGTCTTGTTTACTATAAGGGCTTTATGGTTTTGACTGCTTTATGGTTTAAAATTTTATCTGTGGAAATCTTAGATTAAAGTTGAATCCCCCTAGAAAGCTATCTTTTTTTCTTTTCTGGAAGTACAGGATAACAACAAATCTAGGCTTATTTTCTTTTAATGATTTGGCACGTGAAGAAGGGTGTGTAGGGTATGTACTCTGCCATTTTTCTGGAAATAAAAATCCTGGAATTACTTTCTATCTAGAGTTATAGTTTTATTATATATGAGACTGCCAGTCTCTACAGAAGGTCTGGTTCAGTTTCTATCCTCCATGGACCCAGTATCATGTATTGCCTAGAGAAATGCTTTAAAAATTGTTAAGGCTCTAACTGGTTTGGCTCAGTGGATAGAGTGTCAGCCTGCAGACTCAAGGGTCCCAGGTTCAATTCTGGTCAAGGGCATGTACCTTGGTTGCTGGCACATATCCAGTAAGCAGTGTGCAGGAGGCAGCTGATCAATGTTTCTATCAACGTTTCTAACTATCTCTCTCCCTTCCTTTCTGTAAAAAAATCAATAAAATATATTTTTAAAAATAAAACTAAAAATTGTTAAGGAGATGAATTAATAAATAAATTTGTGGATGTAAACTTAATGTTAAATAATAGAAGTTCCAAGCTATTTAACTGAGGGTTTTAGAGACATAATAAGAATCAACATGGCAACCAAGCATAGTCCTAGACATTGATGCTTTTACCCAAATCCTATGGTGTGATTATTTAAAGGTTGCTTTTTAACAGTTTTATGACCCAGCAATTCCACTTTCTGAAATATTCTGAAACACTAATTTGAAAGAATATATACAGCCCCATATTCATTGCAGCATTATTTACAATAGCCAATATTTGGAAGCATTCCAAGTGTCCATTAGTAGATGAGTGGATAAAAATAAGCTGTGGTACATTTATACAATGGAATTCTGCTCGACTGTAAAAAAGAAAAAAAAATGTCATCCTTTGAGACAGCATGGAGGGACTTGGACAGGATTATGCTAAGTGAAATAAGGTAGTCAGAGAAAAACATACGACTTCACTCATATGTAGAATCTAATGAACAAAATAAACTAAACAAAATAGATCAGAGACATAGAAGCATGAAACAGACTGTCAAATCTCAGAGGTAAGTTGGGGGTGGGTGGGAAGAGATCAACCAAAGAACTTGTAGGCATATACACATAACCCATGGACACAGACAATGGTGTGGTGAAGGCCTAGGGCTGGGGGAGGATGTGGGCTAGAAGGGATTAATGGAAGGGAAAGGGGACATATGAAATACTTTCAACAATAAAAACTTAAAAATAAATAAAACTTCTGTTCCTTACAATTTTTCCAGTCACCAAATAAAAATGTAAGTTATAATTGACCCTTGAGGAATGGGAGGTTAGAGGTGCCAATACCCTGCACTTAAAAAATCTGCATATGACTTCTGGTTTCCCCAAAAAACTTAACCACTAATACCCTACTATTGACTAGAAGCCTCACTGATAACATAAGTAGTTGATTAACATATAATGTGTATGTTATATGTAGTATATACTGTATTCTTATAACAAAATAAGCTGTGGAAAAGAAAATACTATTAAGAAAATCATAGGAAGAGAAAGTACATTTACATTTTCATTGAAAAAAATTCACACTTAAGTGGACTCAACAGTTCCAACCATGTTGTTCAAGGGTCAACTCTAGTATCATATCTGTGCAATATTTTATATTAAAACAGGTTCAACTCAGAAAGGTTGAACACATTTTAATATAACATGTTGTGATCATTATTACAGGTGAATTCTAGAAGCCTACACATTTCTCTAAGATACTTAAGGCTACATATTTTTTCTGGGAATCTATACTTATTAAACTAGAGGCCCAATGCACAAAAATTTGTGCAAGAGTAGGCCTTCCTTACCCTGGCTGCCAGCACTGGCTTCCTTCTGGCACTAGGGACCCAGGCACTGGGGACTGAGGACCTGGGCTTCACTTCAGCCTGGCTTCAGCCGGAAGGACATCCAGTCTAATTAGCATATTATTCTTTTATTATTATAGACTAATGACTTGCCTGTACTTCTATAGGAAATGATCCATTTGAAAAGTGCAACACTGACTGGGCAATGTGTTCTCTGAAGCAGCTGATACAACTCATGATAATTTGAAAAAGCATAGCTTCTCTCTCTCTCTCTCTTTTACACACACACACACACACACACACACACACACACACACACACACACAAAGGCACCATGGAAACCATCAAAGCATTATGCACCCAAAACTGTTTCCATCCATATGTAATTACTTGCTTATGTACTTTCACATATATTTTTATGAAAAAATACATTTATTTAATTATTTTGAATGAATTATTAGTTTATAGAGTAAGAAAGTGTTTAACTTTCAGAACATTCTTACAAATAACTCAAATGTGATAAAAGGTACTTAAGCACCGTAAAAACAAAAAGATGCTAATATCGAAATTGCTAACACTTTAAAAAATGTATTTTATTTATTTCAGATAGGAAAGGAGAAAGAGAAACATCAATGATGAAAGACAATCATTGATCGGCTGCCTCCTGCATGCCCCACACTGGAGAATGAGCCTGCAACCCCGGGTATGTGCCCTGACAGCATGCCCTCTAATGGGGAATCAAACAGTGACCTCCTGGTTCTTAGGTCGACACTCAACCACAAAGCCATGCCAGTTGGGCTGAAATTGATAACATTTCATAGCATTGAAAATTCTTGGCATTTGCTTTTCTTCCATAGGCAAATATAAAGCTAAGGAAGTAATATTGTGAAGATTTTGGTATAATCATTGCAGCATTTCTAAATAACACCCTTTCCTTTATATTTGGAAAACTAATAACACACAGTAACATTCAGAGAAGTAAGACCTTCTTTTGTTTTTAATCCTTAAGATAATAGCAGGTTCATGCACCATTGAAGAGGCAGGGGTGGAACTACAGCATGTATTTACAACACAGAATTTGAGCTTTGCGGGCAAATAAAAAATGTTCCCTAAGCCAAGGAATTGAGAAATGACTCATACTTGAAAGACACCTGCAGCTGCATGTTGGTGGGTAAGTTGCATTCGATATTTTTTAGATGCGACATGGGGGAAATCTCCATTGTCCACTTTAACCTCGGCAGAAGTTTTGTTGAGAGCTCTCCCCCAGGAATACTTCTGCATCTTGTCTTCGGGTTCATGTTCAGTGGTAGTAAATGGATTAACACAGCGATGTCTGATAGAATGATGGATGGAGTCAGAGGAGCGATTTTCTAAACACCCTTTCCTTCCTTGATGGATGTTTCCATTGCTGTATCATCCCTCGGGGCTCTTTGTGTGCAAAATCTCTCTTCTGAAAGGAGTTTTCACTTGCTGTTAGTACCAGTGAATTTATGATGTCCTCCCTCTAGTGCAGGCTTTCTGCCATTCTGCAGGGAAAGTCAGCTCTGGCATTTTATGTAAAATGATGTCTTCAGATTCCAATCAACAGTTCCCTCTGTGCTAATATTTTTAAGCATGAGACACAACTTAAGTATGAGAATATAACTGCACTTGTTTTCCCTAATTAGTCTTAATTGCAGCTGAAAATTGTCATGCACCTAAAGAAGCATTTACCTTCTTAGCCATAATACTGAATCCTGTGGTACTTCTTTGTTATCACTGGCAACTCCATCAATAATCTTATTTGACCCCTTCATAAACCTCAGCTGAAGCTGGAGTATACATCTGTATACATCAGCCTAACCCCTTTCATTTGACCCATGAAGCATGTGTGTCTCTTTGATGGATTAATGGATGGAATATAGATACCAAGATTAATAAACAAAGACATCAAATTTTGGAAAGGAGGGGTTTGGTAACAGTCAAGGATTTAGGTATGAGATTGAGAATTTGAAAGTAAATAACCATCCAGCTCAACTATTTCTTCTCTCATGTTTCCTCATCTCTCTCTCTCTCTCTTTCTCTCTCTCTCTCTCTCTCTCTCTCTCTCTCTCTCTCTCATATATATATATATATATATATATATATATATATATATATATACACACACACACACACACACACACACACACACACACACATACACACACACACAAATAGCAGAGAATTGAGAACTAGTTTTAGTATTTAAACAATTGGGAGCTTAAAAAAATGGGCAGGTGTCCCAGAGACAAGCTTTCTTTTGAAATTTGAGAAATCTCAGCCGAAACCAGTTTGGCTCAGTGGACAGAGCGTCGGACTGCGTACTGAAGGGTCCTGGGTTCGATTCCGGCAAGGGCATGTATCTTGGCTGCAGGCACATCCCCAGTGGGGGGCGTGCAAGAGGCAGCTGATCGATGACTCTCTCCCATCGATGTTTCTGACTTCCTATCCCTCTCCCTTCCTCTCTGTGAAAAATCAATAAAATATATTTTAAAAAGAAAAGAAAAGAAATTTGAGAAATCTCAGAACCAGGTTCCAATTGAGGGTTTTTTAAAAAAATTTCCCTTTTGGCAATCACCCTGCACTGCCTGCCCATGGAGAGAGTAGTAGGTGACAGAGTAATGAATACAGATAGGCGAGGTCTGAGGACAATCTCTTTCAAAGTTTTTCTGATAACTCACAAAACAGTGAGAAAGAGGCCCAAAACCTCCTGCCAGAAACAGAATCTAGAAATTTGCTGAAGGTGAGAGCCATTGCTTGTCAAAAAGTTCTTCAAAGGAGGTGAGCAAAGCTTAGACTGAAAAGAGTATCTAAAATATTTCAGCTCTGGGAAACATAGGGATGAAATATTTTAAATATCACTCCAGGCACAGAGTCAGGGAGGGAGGCCACATTCTCTCCTTGCCAGCATGGTCCCCAGGCAGGACTCAGCAGAAGGGAAGAGACCATAGTAGCAGACCATGGAGTTTCTGTCAGGGACCACAAGCTCACTTTCACTACTCCTGCCCACCCTTAAAATATAAATCTCCTCGAGTCTAAACTTCATCCCTGGAGGAGAAGGAAAGGAGAGTAGAGACCCGAATTGACAATATTTTAACCTGTACTGACTTGAAAAATAGCTACAGTGGACTGGATAGTTTGCCTGCTTTTAGACAGGCTGTGCAGTGCAAAGCGAGATCAAATTGAGTTGTAGGAGTGAAATGTATCATATAAATGTAAATTTATATAAATTTTAAATTTATTTTTTATTTTCTAATTTTTTTTTCAATTTCAGTTTATATTCAGTATTATTTTATATTGATTTCAGGAGTACAGCATGGTGGCTAGATAATCATATAATTTACTAAATGTGCCCCCTCATATTTCCAGTATCCAACTGGTACCATACCTAGTTTTTACAATAACACTGACTATATTTCCTACACTGCATTTTACATGCCCATGACTATTTTGTAACTACCAGTCTTTACTTCTCAATCTCTTCACCTTTTTCACGCAGTCCCCAACCCCCCTTCCTTCTAGCAACCATCAGTCTGTTCTCGGTATCTATGATCCTGTTTCTGCTTAGTTTGTTCATTTCTATTGTTCTTTAGATTCCACATATGAGTTAAATGGTATTTATCATTCTCTCACTGACTTATTTCACTTAGCATAATACATTCTAAGTTCATCCATGTGGTTGAAAATGGTAAGGTTTTATTTTTTATGGCTCAGTAATATTTCTTTGTATATATGCTCAACATCACTAATTATAAGAAAAATGCAAATTAAAACCACAATGATATACTACCTCACAACTGTCAGAATGGCTATCATCACTAAATCAGCAAACAGCAAGAGTGATCAAGAAGACTAAGGAAAGGAAACCCTTGTGTACTATTGGTACACATGCAGATTAGTGTGGCCACTGTGGAAAACAATATGGAGTTTCAACAAAAAATTAAAAATAGAATATCTTTATGATCCAGTGATTCCATTTCTGGGTATATATCCTAAGAATCCCAAAACATTATTTTGAAAGAATATATGAACCCCTATGTTCATCGCAGCATTATTTATAATAGCCAAGCTATGGAAGCAATCCAAGTGTCCATCAACAAACGAGTGAGTCCTAGCTGGTTTTGCTCAGTGGAGAGAGCATCAGCCTGTGGACTGAAGGGTCCCAGGTTTGATTCTGGTCAAAAGGTGTATGCCCAAGTTGTGGGCTCAATCCCCAGTAGGGGCATGCACGAGGCAGCTGATCAATGATTCTCTTTCATCATTGATGTTTCTATCTCTCTCCCTCTCCCTTCCTCTCTGAAATCAATTAAAACACACAAAAACAGACGAGTGAATTAAAAAGCTATGGTAAATATATGCCAAGTACATATTTGTATTAAGAGTAAAATTGACCATACTTAAAATATGCTTCTTTAATTTGTGAAGAACATAATAGATTACCAATAGTGAAATAGTTGATCCTTTTAGGGAAATGTGCTATTCAATATGGGGTATTAGAAGAGTTGGCAAGGGAATTATAAGAAAGTTTATTAACATTTTGCCATTTTTAAAAAAAATAGATTGAGAAAAGGAAAAGGCTATATACTTGAAGATATTTTAAGAGCTGATTCTAGAAAAACAAATTTCCATGACTTATAGGGCAGTTTTCATCCACATTAAGCCTAGAGTTCAGTGGAAGAAAAATACTGGCTTTAGAATGCAGAAGAAATAAAGATGGAATAGTAATAGACTGTGGAATCTTGAAATGCCCCGGAGTACCATTGGCCTAATGTATACATTATTTAAGTAACATGCTTCTGTTACAATACAGTTTGCATGCTACAATATATTCACTAGCAACTCATGAAACAGCAGAAGGATGTTCCATGAACCCAGGAAAGGATATTTGTTGGGGGAAATTATTGGAACAAGATAGGGAACCCTCAATGGCAATGCAAATATCTTCTGCCTTGATGCTTCTCAGGCTCATGTTTTATTAAATATTATCATTGCACTTTCCACTGTGAGGAACATATTAGGCTTTAAACATATTGTTAGTGGGCTGTAAACAGTGAAACTATAATTATTTGAAAATAATTTTAGCTCTGGATTTAATAAGCAGAGACTCTATATCTCAACAGTGTACTGGAAGAGCAACTAGAAGTTAACAGCTTGTCTTTTTGAAAAATTGTCAAAAGAACTCGAAAAGAATCTGGAGGCATTGACTAGAAATAAATGGCGAAGATTTATTCAAGGGTCTTAGACTTTTCAAACATGGAACCACAGTGAGGCATAAGCCCAGAAGTGTTCCAAAGAAAGAAAAGCAAAGAGTTCTTATAGTAAAAAGTGCATTCTTGAGAATAAGCAGTCCTGCATTCTTAGCTAGAGGGTTGGTCCAGGATGATTATCCATCAGATGTCAGGCAGTCTGGATGATGGATGCCCAGGTGGTCTACAGATGGGAGCCACAAGGTGTGATCACATCAGGTGGCCTGAATAATGGATGTCCAGTAGCCAGGATGTGTAAGACCTGCAGGCGGTGAGTAGAGGTTTGTTGTATTGAGGTCTGATAAATGTCTACATGTTATCCAGATATTTACCCATGACTGGAAACTTCAAACACTTTAAGTTCACAGGGTCATTAGAATAAGAGTAGAGCCTGTCCTCACTCCTCAACCTTTACCATGTTAATAATTGTAGAGCTTGGTTCAAGTGACTCCATTTCATGTATTTCCTATCTTCATTCTTTCCTCAAAATCCTATTCCATAATTGAATGCAGCTGGTTTTGTTTTATTGTCATCTTGAATATTATTTTATTCCCTATGTTTCAATATCTTTTGTTTTCTGAAAACTGAGGAATGGATTAAAATGAAACCCAAAAATGTTACCTCAAATGAACTTTAGTTCAGGCATTTCTGACAAGTTAATGCCATCAGGTACTAAAAGTGAAATTTATAAAATACTATAAAAAATGTTTACTTCCTATTGCCTTTCTTTCATTAGAAGGTAAAAAGCCAGTTCCTCAGGTACTATTTTATATCTCAAATTTGCTTTTCTGGGAAAAAGATTAAAAGCCTTTGTCTTAGGCACATGTGAATACATTTTTTCCAGCCATTGTATGGAAATTATTAAAAAGTACTGAATCTTGCATACCTATTCCTCTAAATAGCACCCTCTATCTCAAAGTATGCTCAAAATTCCAGGGAGCATTGTGAAAAAACAATAATACTAAATTATCATAATCATAAAACCCTTTCAGATACATTTCATGAGTGTTTGAAAATTAAAACCCCAAAGAATTTTTCAAAGAAAAAACATCTTTGTCATTTATGTTTGTTTTCAAAGCCTCAACATATGGTGAGGGTGCTAAATTAGTGCTTTATTATTACAATCAGTAATAACAAAGAGAAAATGAAGTACAAAGAAAATGCAAGGAAGAATGAATCATTGGTAAATGAAAAGATTTTTAGAGGTAAACCGACATTGGGCAAATAGTGCAGCTTCATTGGATGTGATTCTCACTTCCTGTTATTCTGCCTTCCATTCTAACCTTTGTTTTACCTCTTATGGGACAATTACAGTGGATTCTGGAGGCTGGACTTCTGTCTCAAAATATCTTTCTTCTAATCCTTCTTAGAACTTATTAAGCTTTCCCTAAACATATTTTATTTTATTTAATACTAGTGGCCTGGTACACAAAATTCTTGCTGGGGTGGGGGAGTGTCCCTCAGCCCGGCCTGCACCTCTCCAATATGGGACCCCTTGAGGTATGTCCCACTGCTGGTTTAGGCCCAATTCCCGTGGGATCCCTCTTGCAATCCAGGACTTCTGACTCCTAACCACTTACCAGCCTGACTGCCTGATTGCCCCCAACCACTCTGCCTACTGGTCTGCTTACCCCCAACTGCCCCTCCCTGCCAGCCTGATCACTCACAACTGCCCTCCCCTCTTGGCCCCTAACCACCTCTACCTCAGCCCTGCCACCATGGCTTTGTCCAGAAAATCGTCTGGAAGGTCTCCCAGTCTAAATAGCATATTACCCTTTTTTTTTTTAGTATAGATAGAGGCCTGGTGCATGGGAGGGGGCAGGCTGCTTTTCCCTGAAGGGTGTCCCAGATCAGGGTGAAAGTTTCCTTGGTGGGGGGTGAGGCAGCCTGGGCAAGGGGCCTGTGGCAGTTTGCAGGACAGCCATGCCCCCATTGGGGAGGGAGTCCCCACTGGGGATGGTGCTGGCCTGGGTGAGGGGGCTGGTGCAGTTTGCAGGCTAGCCATGCCCCCATGAGGTGAAGATCCCCATTGGGAAGGCTTGGCTATCCTGGGTGAGGGGTTGAGGGCTGTTTGCAGGCTGGCCACGCCCCCCAGAATGGCCAGCCTGGGTAAGGAGCTGAGGGCTGTTGGAGGCCTCTCCCTTGGTGGCTGTCCTGGGAGATGGCAACCCAAGCCTTCTGGCCTGCCAGAGCTGGCTCCATGTGCTCTGCTCACAGGTTCCTCCTTCGGCAGCCAGCCACCAGGCACACAGAAGACTTGTGTCACCTAGGCCAGCTCTGTGTCCTCCATTCACAGTCCCCTCCTTCAACAGCCAGTCCGGGTTGGGGAAAGCTTGACTTCTTCCATTGCCAGGGGCAACCTAAGCTTCCAGCTCATTCTGTCTGGCTTGGTGGCCACCATCTGCTAATTTGCATATTCACTTCTGATTGGTTGGTGGGCATTGTGAAGGTACAGTCTATTTGCATCTTTCACTTTCATTAGTGTAGATTATTATTTAGACTGAAAAAATAAAACAACCCTTTTAGGATTCTTTATGGAAATCTCTCAAGCTAAATGAACCTCATTTTAAATTAAGGACCAGAGAAGTGAGATTAAAGGCCATAATCACAGTCAGCTAGTATTTTTGGTGAGAAGTTGCAATGGCCCCTGTTATATGTCATATCTAGTACTAAGTTTTTCCCCTCCTTCAAATCTCTCTGCAAACTCTTGTCCACCTCCATATCTTGAATTTTATTTTCCATGATCTGTAGCATTCTTGCTTTCCTATATTAACCCCCATCTAAACTTCTTCAAATGCAATCAATAATAAATAATTGAAAGAATATATTCTGTTTATTAACATTATGGGATAACTTGAACTCGACTTCTTTGAAATGCAGAATAATCCATTTGCTTTCTAAATTTCAAATGATAACAAATAATGTCTAAAAATCTTTATATTTTCTTTATTTTCAATAGAAACAACACACACTTGGTATATAACATTACAATTACAACCTTGTATACTATTTTCCTAGAGTCCAGACAAATAATTTGTTACCAAAATTAAGATTAGTAACTAAAGAACATTAATATTTATGTTCCACAACATAGGAAGTATATATGTATTTGGAAATGTCATGAGAACTAATTTGAATAATGTAGCAAGCTTGATTTTAATTCAACAAACATTCAGTGTTTGCTACATGGAAAAGACTATACTGATCAAACTGGAGAATACAAAGACAGCTAAGATACAGCCTCTATTCTTCAAGAATATAAATTCAAATGGAGGAAAGAGATGCAAATGTAAATACTAGTAAATACATAAATGAGAGAAGGAGAGAGTGGAAAAAGAGTTATTTTGGCTGAACAGAGCACTAGAAATTCTTAGAGGAAACAGAATTTGAATTGGCTTTAAAGGATTTGCAAGATTTTATAAAGCAAGGCAATCCTGAAAGAGACAAATTTGAGAGAATTTCTCAATATCACATCATATTTTAACTATTTAAGTGTCTTTCTCCTTCACCTGAATATTAACTCCTCTAGGATTGAGATCATGACTTACCATTTGCAATATCACAGCAGAATTTTATACCTTATTAATTTTTTAGCAAAGGCCTGGTACTTTGTAAGTTTTCAGTAAATAGTATATATTTGTTGAATGAATCAATTGATGGCTCCTAAAAATTTAATGCCACTTGAATCTGTACTCAACAGTTGCTCAATGAAGTTTCACTAAGGAATACCAAAAAACACATTTAAAATATTAAAAACTATTTTAAAATCATGTCTGTGGTGGCTAAGTGATTCCCTCATTGTTCTCTGTGTTTTCATGGGAGTAGAGTCATGGTTCTCCAGGAAAGCAAGGGATTGGGCATCAGGAGTATGAAACCAAGACCAACCAGTACCTTGGCAGATCTGGACTCTCTCTCTCTCAGGCCTCATCCTTCTCATCTAGAGTTTTTGCTCAGGGAAGAATGTCATTGAGGGGCTGTGTGAGGAAATGGAAAGTGCTGTGTGAGCTGGTACCTCTTAGGAATCAGTGTAAGGTGATAGTGATATTCCCTATAGCCTAAAATGAAGAAAAAGTTGATCTTACTCCATCATGATTACTATCAATAAGGTTTCCCAGGAGGAAACTAGTTACAAAGAACATTATTAGTAATCTAGAGGCCCAGTTCATCAATTCATGCATGGGTGAGGTCCCTCTAGATGGCCTGCAGGAATCAAGCCGAAACTGGCAACTCCTACCCACTGCTCCTGCTCATCCTGGCCCTACTGTGCCTGCCACGGGCTTACACCCAATCAATCCCGATTGGAAGAGGCTTGTGCTGCCACAGCAGCACTCACTAGCCATGAGCCCTGCATCTGGACCCTCCCAAGGGGAGTGGCCTGCAGAATCAGGCTGCAACTGGCTCTCTGACATCCCCTGAGAGGTCTCAGATTGAGAGAGGGCACATGCCAGGTACCCCACCAGTGCATAATCGGGCTAGGGAGGGACTACAGGAGGGCTCCAGCGTGCGTCTGGCCATCTCACTCAGACCTGATCAGCCAGACTCCAGCAGCAAGCTAACCTATCAGTCAAAGCATCTGCCCCCTGGTGGTCAGTGCATGTCATAATGAGAGGTTGAGCAGCCTTAGCATATCATTAGCATATTATTCTTTGATTGGTTGTTTGGTTGTTCTGCCATTTGATCTATTTGCAATAGTACCCTTTTATTATATAGGATGGGAAACAAAATATTGCTTTCCTCTTAGGTATGTGACAACTCATTACCCCCAAATTCAGGGCTTTCTCCTAAGCTGTGCTTGACTTAAAATAAGAATGGGGCTTCTACCCCAGCTGGGGTGGCTCAGTAGTTGAATGCCAATCCATGAACCAAGAGGTCACCTTTAGATTCCCAGTCAAGGCACATGCACCGGTTGCTGTCTTGATCCCCAGTAGGAGGCCTGCAGGAGGCAGCTGATTGATGTTTTTCTCTCACTCGTGGATATTTCTCTCTATGCCTCTCCCTTCTCCATGTCTAATTCTCCACCTTCACTCTAAATCTGGAAAGCACTGTGAAGTTTAAGGAGGAGATATCTGCAAGGCAAGCCCTGATATAACTTACATTCAGTTGAAGATTTCAAGGGGATCCATTCTCTCTACAGTAACCATAATTTTCATGGGTGTGAAAGCATTTGCAATTATATTTGTTTTATATGGTGTGCATTTTCTCTATTCATTTATTTATTCACTCATTCAGCAAATATTTGTCAAGTGTTTTTAAGTGCTAGGCACTCTAATAGACATTGCAGACACAATGTGAATAAGATAATCAAGATCACTGCCCTATTGGCACTTGTAGTCTAATGAGTAATAAAAAGAAGCAAATAGGCAATTATAATATAATGTAAAAGTGCTGTGATAGCCAAAGTACAGAATTATATGGGGAAAAAAGAATTATATGGTAACCAGTGTAGAATTGATGACAGGGCGGGGGGTGGCCAGAAAAACTTTTAGTGAAAGTAATAACCATGCTGACACTTGAAGGACAAGTAAAGGTTAGTCAAGTATAGGAGACATTAGTTGTTTCATCTGATCAGCATCCACTCCTCAGTCTTTAGGTATAGTACCCTAATTTTCCTTTGAGCAACTACCCTCCCCCATTTTCAATCCATGTGGTTTGGATAAGGCCGATATCAACACCACATTCTAGGGTGTGTTGCATAGGTGCAGAACACAATTCTGATCTGGTCCATCAGAGTACTTCATTCCTTTGGTCCTCATTTGGTTCAGTAACTTGCATGTTGCATAAGTGAGGCCAGTGAGACTGACTTCAATAGCACATGCTGGAGCCATTGAATGGAAGGACTTCTGATGTACTGGAATCACTTAGCTAGTAGAAAGTAAAGCTTGAGATTTGTAAAGAGAGGTACCAGATCCCATCTGTGCCTGAGATAGAAAGCAGGAGGATGGGTAGGGGACACATATATAACCTCCATCTGTCTTATTATTAGTATTTTTTAATCAGGAAAGCAAAAGCTTTCTCAAAAGCCCACTACAACTTTCTTTTGGTCTCACTGACCAGAACCTGGTCACATGGTCAAGTCTACTTGCAAAGGATGCTGGGGAAACAAGAAGCAGGATTCTCAGAATGGGCTTAGACCAACCATAGACCATAGCTAGTTCTGGGAAGATGCTGTGCTCTCCAAACAACAAACAAACAAAAAAGTCTGAGTTCTATTAGTAAGGAAGGAGGGTAAAATGAATATTGAAAGGAACTAACTGTAGTGAAGACAGTGTTTGACGATATTTAATATTTATGATCTATGTTCTTGTTTTCTAGTGCTGCCATAAGAAAATACAACAGACTAGGTGGCTTAAACAACAGAACTTTATTTTCACAGTTCTTGAGGCTGGAAGCTTGAGATCAAAGTATCAGTGGGTTTTGTTTCTTCTGATGTCTCCTCTTTGATTTGCAGATGGTCACCTTTTCTGCTGTGTTCTCACATAATCTTCCTTCTGTGTGCACAACCCCTGTTGTCTCTTTTGTTGTTTGTTTGTTTGTTTGTTTGTTTTGTTAATCCTAACCCAAGGGTATCTTTTTCCCATTGATTTTTAGAGAAAGTGGGAAGGAGGGGGACAAACAGAGAGAAAAACATCTATTTGAGAGAAACACCTCAATTGGTTGCCTCCCACACTCACGCTGACCAGGCCTGGGGATCAAGCCTGCACCTGAGGTATGGGCCCTTGACTGGAATGAGAACCCACAATCCTTCAGTCATGGGCCAATTCTCTAACCACTGAGGCAAACATGTTGTCTCTTTGTGTGTCCAAATTTCCTCTCCTTAAAAGGATACCACTCAGATTGAATGATAGCCTACCATAATGGCCTCATTTTAACTTAATTACCTTTTTAAGCTCCTGACTTCAAATACAGTAACATTCTGAGGTACTGGGGAATAGGGCCTCAATATATGAATTTGGGGGAGATGCAATTAAGCCCATAACAATCTGTACCATTAATTTAATTCTAAAAAGCTTATAAAATGTATTTCTATTAGCAGTGGGGGCAAATCTTCCTCTCTTACTACATCTTTAAAACATTGTGGATAATCAATTTTAAAATCACTCTAATTGTATTAGAAGAAAAGACAGTGTTTTTTTTTTTTTCCCATTCCTTTGATTGGCAGTGAAAGTGAATTTTTTCAGGTGTATTTTTCTCATGTAATTTCATTTTTTATTCCCAGATGTCTCTCAACCTCATCCTGATTCCAGACATGGTGGTTCCAGGCAGATGGCTCTCAATGCCTGCTGTGCTCCTGGCTTCTCTGAATATGGAGAAAAGAGTGGGCAGAACTCTGCCATGCAAACAGGCCTGCTAAACCCAGAATTGCTGGGAAGTTAGAGCTTTGGGACAACTTTTAAACAGTGGGATATGAAAGACAATAAGATGCTTCTCCCCAACCATCCTTGGGATGATTCTGAGCCCTCGCTGCACTCTTGAGCACATCCCAGTAGGATGGAGCTTCAGTTGCTGTAGTAGCAGCCAATGTAAACACACACCATTGCACTAGCTTTCCCTTTTCCCCTCTTTCAGTCTGCTCAGTTTCTCACTTCTGCCCCCAGCATTCACCAAATAAATCACTTGCACACAAGTCTTATTTTAGCCTCTGCTTTCAGAGACCAAGGCATCTATGAACTATTCTTTGGTTGTTCTTTTGGTTTTGTTAATTTTCACTCTATTCCATGAATGTTTTGTATATTAAGGATATTAATCTTGATGTTGGTATCTACAGAGCTGTGAAGAAAATATATTATACATCCCTTAAATTCTATGTCACACCAAACTATGTTTAAGGCCAAGGGGATATATTGTTGTACTTGCCTTAATACAGTAATTCAGAAATATAGAGTTTATATAACTGTTTCCACCAGTTTCTAACTTGGAAATAATATTTATCCCTCAAAAAAATTCTACTAGAATATCAGGTGGTTCTCCCTTTAAGGGGCTTTTTGTTTTAATTTTAGAGATAGGGAATCCTTTTGAATTGTATTGAGAACGTAAATAAATAAGTTCCTAAATATGCCGGTTTCTTCCAATCCATCTGTTTTAGGTGGAGAGAAACTCTCATTCCTCTGTGTGGTCCATTTCTTTTGAATGCCAGCTTTAATTTTTCCCAGATTCTGTGCTTTTACTGAGTTTTTCCTCCATAGGAAGAAGGTTTTCCAGAATTAGCTTATATCCCAGGAGGAATAGAGGGTGCATCTATCAAAATTTGCTGGGCTCTTGCCCAAACTTTTAGTAATCTAGAGGTTCAAATACATTCAGAGATTCCTGAAGGCATCATTTGATATGATAGTCAGTCTTGAGGTGGGAAGTCCTAGGCCATTTACACCAAATTCAGGTCAAGATGAGGGAGCTAAACCTGGCCAGCCAGTGTGGCTCAGTGGTTAAGTGTGGACCCATGCACCAAGATGTCACTGGTTTGATTCCTGGTCAAGGCACATGCCTGGGTTGCAGGCTCAATCCTCAGTAGGGGTCGGGGAGTGTATAGGAGGCAGCTGATCAGTGTTTCTCTCTCATTGATGTTTTTCTTTTTCCCTCTTTCTTCCTGCCTTTCTCTCTAAAAAAAAGAAAGGAAAAGAATTTTTTTTTTATGAAAAGGATGAGGGAGCTGAGATGAAGAACAGCTTTTATACAAGGAGAGCAAAGGGGAGATAAGAAAGTGAGGCCTGTAGAATTCCTGAGGTCTCCAGTACCTAGCTACAGACACACTGAATGTGATTCTTGTGACAAAAGAAGAGGCTTAATAACTGGAGGTAGGACTGGATGTAGAGGCAATGATGAGTACTTTCGATGGATTTATTACTCCTGCTTATAAAAATCAGGGGAAGAATCAACATTATTTTACCCTCCCAGATTATCTTTGTTTAAAACTTAGGCTCATCAATTTCATTAGAAAAACATCTGGTGTTCTGTTGCTATTTTCTTTCCCACAATATAGATTCTTCTCACTTGGGTGAGCAGTAATGGTGTCTCCCTGTAGAGACGACTCCTTTTCTGAGGAGGATTTCTGTCAGCAGAAACAATAGTTGGACTGGGTGCTGGTTTTTATACAGGGGGTGATCTATCTTGTTCATTTATAGCTCCAGTAATAAAGCTGTAAATTCATTATACAATTTTAACTGTCACTGATCATGATAATTACAAGTGTGACTCTGCAAATGTATCAAATCTTTTTAAGGGTGCAACAAGAAGGCAATCAATCTTCTATTCATATTGTCACTTCTTTTTCATAATTTTAACTCTTCTCCTTGATAAACACATAGAAGTTAGTGTTTTGAGCTGAGGCAGGAGGGACTGAATCATAAATCTCAGCGTTATCTGGAAAGAGCTTGTTTACAATATTAAAAAAGCTTATAGAGAGTCCAACTGTGAACAATCTATTTAAAGAATCTAAGCAAAGAAGCAGCATTGAGGTAAGAGGTAATGAGGCACACCCAGGTGAGACTGTTAGGATCCCTGGTAGGGATGACACCTCGGTAAGCTCCTACTTGCAGAATCTTTAGAGCCTTAAACATGAGAGAGGACAGGAATATCAAGAACTCCGATCCCACTCAGACATTCCCCTTCTTTCATGATTGGGGAATTGGGGAATTTCCTGCTTCTTTCCCCTTCCCCTTCTCCTTCTCCTTCTCCTCCTTCTCCTTCTCCTTCTCCTTCTCCTTCTCCTTCTCCTTCTCCTTCTCCTTCTCCTTCTCCTTCTCCTTCTCCTTCTCCTTCTCCTTCCCTTCTCCTTTTCCTTCTCCTTCTTCTTTTTCTTTATCCAAAAATCTATATTCATCTATATTCCGTATATTTCTACCACTAAAAAATTCTTGCAGTGTCTGTAGAGCATTATCTAGCACAATCCTGACCACTTCTTTAGCATAGGAGAATCTAGAAGCCCAGAATGAGATCTGGAGAGAAAGCTGAGGGCTATTTAGTGATCCATCAAACCCATTAAACTCCCAGTACCCCATGTACTGACCTAAAATCCTAGAGCCAAGAAATGCGCCCTGGCATGCATGTATTTTCCCAACTTCAACACTCTACTCTACTCATGATTCCTCTTCTTGTCTTCCCTACAGGACAAGAAACCTGCTTAGGTTTTTACTTTTGAACTTGCCTGGTACTCCAGATTTTACATACTAGGCCCTATTCTTCACCTGAGGTCTTTAAATAAATGTTTTTGTTAGTTAAAGACAAATCAGTGTATTGCTTTGGAGTGTTTAACCATTGCAGATTAATGAGCCAGGACAACTACTCTGCTTTCTCAATGTGCTGGAATGTAGTGCAACAGATCAGTAGGTGTGTTGCTATGTTTGCATCTGCTTAGTCAGGCACTATTATTGTGAAACTATAAAACTGTAGCCAGTACTTTTCTGTTACAGCCACAGAGCTAGGAATTGGTAGAGCCAGGATTTAAACTCAGGTACTCAGGCTCTACTATAATCTTCTATTTCTTACAGTGGTTAAAATGTGGTCTTTAATATTTCAATAGTGCAACTTAATAGCTAAAGTGTGAAAATATTTTCTAATTGAAATTTAAACTTATCTTTTTTCAATAATCAGAAACTAATTTTACTTACCCAGTCAATCCATATGAAAATTACTCATAATGATTAATAATTTGAAAAGTCATATGAGAGTCAATGCCTGGCTATTTATAATCTGAAACAATGTCTAAGTTCTCTTGGTGGTAAAGATACATTAACCCATCCTTTGCCAAGGGTTGTGTGTGGAGGTAAGGACGTGAGAGCCGAAAAACCCAAGGCTGTTTGCTTAGAGCATTGTTTCACCTAAGAAAAGAAAAGAAAAAATTATAATCATATTTGTAAAGGACTATGCACCTCTATTATAATAATGATAGAAACTTATCATCTAAAATTTAGGAACAATCCAGCCTTATAAACAGGCACCCTCAAAATTATCTAATCATTCTATACCAAAGGTACTTAGCACAATACAAAAGACACAATGGCCTCTCCTTCTGCTCCAGATTTTTATGATTCTAAATCAGACTGTTTTATTGCTTATCTACACAATATTGGCTGTCCAAAACAGCAAAGAGAGGCAAGTATCCAAGAGGCTGTTTTAAATGCTGGTTAGGGCACTATCTAGCATACAAAATATCTAGACTGCAAAACAATATTATTGATCATAAATAGATCAAGGTGACTTAGCATTATAAAAGTTAATAGACATATCTATGGCTGTATTAGAACTTCTTTGAGATATACAAAACACTCACATGGACTCATTCAAGCCCCAAGTTATGGTGAGAATTAAGAGTTATCTCCAGCTCATAAGTGAAGAATGAGAGAAATAAAAATGCCAGGTGTCTCTTTGAGAGCCAAACAGTATTGTCAGTGTAATTCTAATATACTTTGCACTACACATAGTACTTATGATTAGACATGCACAATTAAAAAAATAACTCCTTTGTACTTGTGATATTAGTAAAGGCATAAAAAGAAATAACCTATACTCTAGCATATGACTTATTTAAAAAATGACAAAACAGGACTGAAAAGAAATCATATAATTAATTCCTGTTATTAACACTTTTTTCCCATATAAGGGCATGAATATCTTAAGCCTTTGGAAATTTATTTAAAGCATGTGTTTGTTCTATCTTCTTTCTGCCTATCCATCTAAACTTTACATATTGTATACTTAAAGATTTAGTTTAATTTTAAGGTACGAAGAATATCTACATCTGCATATTGAATGAATGTGCTCACATTCAAATCTATTGAAAATTGAGATGCTTTGTGCATGGAGTGTGTTTTACAAAAATATTAATGCTGATGGGATTGATTCAATGAGAGGCAAATACTATCAAGAGTTATATCCATATTATTTATTAATGAAAAAAATTTCATTTGCTTGAAACGTAGAAAACAGCTATCCATGTTTCAATATGCCTAGATAACTATTCCCAGCAATGTCTCATTATGTTGACTGCTTTCCTATACATGAAATGCACATTCAAATTGAAAATTCACAGAACAAATAAATATTTGCTGTCATATCTACATTTGGGAACTAAGATTTACAACTTGGTTGGGAAAGGAAGATAGATGTGGAAGGAGCATCACTAATATAAATGGAAATTCCCCAACCTAACTCATTTTTCCCCTTTACTCCATCACCAAACTGGAGTGGCTGTCAATACTGCCTGCAGTTAGAACTCTCTCTGAACCAGCTATACTGTATATTCACACTAGTGTTAAGTAGATACACTGTATATTCACACTAGTGTTAAGTATATACTTTAATTCTAATTGAAAATAACCTGAAACCAAATAAAAAGTAATAAACAGGATTCCACTTGTGTCTTTATATTTATATATTTTATATGCATATCTTATTCCTGTTTGCTTATTTGTTATTTTAATAACAATTATTCAATTTTTTATCTCTCTATATTTGAATAATATTACATGATTTCATTATTAGCCACCATATAACTTTGTTAACTATGACTAGGACCCTAACAGATTACAGAATGTGTCCTGTTATGGAAAATGAACCCCTTATCTATATGGCTGGAGTAAATTTTAGTTGGTAGACATACAATTAATTGTAAGTATCTCAATGGTTCATGTGATAGGTACTGACTCACTAAATTGTAAAATCAAGGTTTTAATTTTTGTGTGTGTGTCAGAAATTGTACTTGAGGGACATGTTTTTATTTTTATTTATAACTATGATATGCTTGTTGAAAAAAACTAGGATGTTTTTAAGCACATAAAAATCCATTGCAATTAAAGGACCATCATATCTAAATTCTAACCTAGAAACTGATACTCATAGCTTTTTGTCTTTCCACTAAAAGACCTTTTCTTTCTGGAGAAGAAGGACATTGATGAATCATGTCTTAATCATATCCATTGAAAGAGAAATCATAAAGATGGAATATAAAAAATTACAGTATAACTCATCATAATATTGGATTCTATATTATTAGCCTTGATGGTCCACTCACGCACAGGTGAATATTCATTTCAGTACTCCCCACAACATCTAGCATAATGCTCTGCTCATAATGCTCTGCTCCTAATAGGTTCTTGATAAATGTCTGATTATATGTTGAATCCATAAACTAATGTTATTTATCCTGTCAGTGTCCATATTATCCTCTAGAGAAACTTGGGTAAGAGTAACATCTACTTGTTAGAACCATTTACTCACATAGAGTTGCTTTTATATTATTATACTTGACAACATAGGAGGTTAGAGTTTGTTATCATATTTAGAACAATCTAGAAAGTTAGAATGATATTGACAAGTAGGCTGCAGCCCAGGATACATAAATAGTCACAAAGAAAATAGTAAACATTGACCTTAATTTAGTAGTCAATGAATTATTCAGGGTCCTCCAGAGAAACAGATGAGAGAGAGAAAGAGAGAGAGAGAGAGAGAGAGAGAGAGATTAATCAGGAATTGATTCACATGATTACAAAAGCTAAGTGCTAAGATTTGCAGTCAGTAAACTGGAGACCCAGAGACTTGGTATAGTTCCAGCCTGAGTTTGATGGTCTGAGAACTAGGACAGCAAATGTATATATGTACATATAACTATATACACATTAATATTAATAGTATATTAATAACTATATATCATTAATAATTAATGATTTATAAAGAGAGAGAAGAGCTATAATTTTCAAGGCAGAGTGGTTGGGTTGTGGAGAATGGAAACATGTCTAAGAAAGAATCACTGCTTCTAAGGTAACTTACGTTATTACTAGGGAGACAAAACACATGCAGCAGAAAAAAATAACCAATACAAGGTGCTTTGCTGTGCTAGGTTAGAGTCACAGGTTATGTCTGATTTAGAGTGCATTTTAACTCACAAATAATTTTAAACATGTAAATAAATTTGTCAAGTTATGAACTATAATGAAAAGCTTAGCCATTTGATAAATTTTTTAAAAATTTGAATAGCTTTATTATTCATTTTATTTATAAATATAATTAAAATGATGTTTAAAATATTCAGAAGCTTCCAAAGCAAAAACAAACAACACTGGAAACTTAATTACTCGGGGTCAGTAACTATTAAAAATTTTAGTGTAACTTGTATCTTTCTATGCAGATATAGATAAAATTGGATTTCAACACATGCTGTTTTCTGACCTGCATTTACATTTTATTGCACTGAAAATACACTGAGCAATTGCAACACACTGTGAATATTTTTTCTTATGCTTATTTTTAAAGATTCATAGTTTTAAAAGTGAATAGTATTAACGAAACTTATAATGAAAACCATTAGTGACCTGAATACCTCCCTACACTGATTCTCACTCTTTAGAGAAAACAACCTTTAAAAATTTAGATATCTCTTTTAGTACATATATCCATTTTTCTAAGTCACAAGACTAGAGTGTTATTTTTTTTTCTGTTTCAACACATTTATTTTCATACATCCATTGTGCTGTGAACTCAGAATATCCCTTTAATCTGCAAACATGTGTCTTTCACTGCCTGGAAATTGTATTGTTTTATCTCTTTATTAACTTCCTTTCCTGGGGCCTGGGGAAAATCCATTTCACTGGCTGATCAGGGGCTGCATCTGGGATCTAGGGACCATAGTGAACATGAGTTCTAGTGCCATCTGTGGCCATCATGGCAGCATACTCATCAGACTAGTTCTTCCTTTTGCTCTGAGTCTGCTTCTCCAGCCTTCCTGATAACTTCCCATTATTTATTTTATGGATTACTTTTTTGCTTAGCTCAGGCAGATTCAACCTCTCCTGTTTAAAACTAAAAGCAAGCACTGAATAAGACTAAAACACTGTCTGCACTCTAATAACCACCCTTTAAGCCACAAATATATTACTGTTTGGGAAAGTTGGAGTTCATAAAAAGGAATTGTAGTGAGTTATAACAGAAACTGAGTTTAGGGGTCATTGGACATGGCGGCCTACAGTCCCCCTTTCTTTGTTCTTAACCCTCCATTTTTATGATACCCATATTCCTTTTGTCTTAAAATAGAGTACTGCCTTCATTTAAGGGGGATAGTTAGAAGTGCCTTAGCATATTTGTAATTCTGGGGTTTTCTGCAAAATTATCCACACAATATACCTTTGGCTCCAATGGGAGATAAAGCAAGCAGATTCATTTGTGTGTGTGTGTGTGTTTTCCCAAAATGTGATGCCAAATGTCCACAGGAACACTCATAGATCAAAATGAAACCTACAAAGATAGCCATCTTCAAATTGACTGTCTATTAAGGTTGCATTTGAAGGCTTGCTTTTTCTCCTTTGTCTGTGTCCTCAGCTGCTTTTCATGAGATGTGGAGGGAGTAGAATGAATCAGAAAAAAATATAAAAGATGTTACAATATGGACAATGGCCTATATAAATCTTTGTGAACCGTTTTTTCCTTAAAGCTGTGCTTGAAACATTGAAATGCTTGTTCCCATGATGCTCAGTGGGCACTATGAGATCAATAAAATTTCCTAAGATTATGTAAGCTAGCAGACACTTATACCCAGGGAGTTTTTGGCTATTAAATAAAGGTCCTTAAAGCTCAGAATGAAAGAAGAGGAGGTCACAAATGTGGCCAAGGGTCCTAAAAATAAATACAGCAATATCTAAACATAAAGCAAACAATTGGAAAAACCCACTGTATATAGTTGACATGAGTAAAAAAGACTAGGAGCAAAGTTATTAAATGTGGTTCACCATGCACAACTTACTGTCTATCCACAATGTGTAATAAGAACACCTGTTGTTCTCATAAGCTTTGGAGCCATGCTCTTGGCTCAATCCTAGTTTGCCTCCTACTAACTGTCTGGCTTTTAATAAGTCACTGAATTTCTCTGAACCACAGTTTTCTCATCTGTAAAAAATATCCTTAAAAATAACCAGTTCTGCCAGGTTGGTGTAGCGCAGTGGTTGAGTGTTGATCTATGAATCAGAGGTCCATGGTTTGATTCCTAATCAAGGTGCATGCTGCGCTTGTGGGCTCAATCCCCAGTAGGGAGCATGAAGAAGGCAGTTGATCAATGATTCTCCTTCAACATTGATTTTTCTCTCCCTTCCCCTCTCCCTTCTTCTCTGAAATCAATAAAAAAAAAATATTGAAAAAAATAACCATCTCAGCTGATCTGGCTCACTGGTTGATTTTCGACCTATGAACCAGAGGTCACAGTGCAATTTCTGGTTAGATCATATGCCCAGGTTGCGGGCTCGATCCCCACCCCACCCGCACCCCCACTTTGTAGGGTACACAGGAGGCAGCCAATCAGTGATTCACTCTCATCATTGATCTTTCTGTCTCTTTCTCACAGTGCTTCCTCTTTGAAATAATAAACAAACAAACAAACAAACAAACAAATAAATAAATAAGCAAGCAAATAAATAATTGTTCTTAGTATTTTGAAGATTAATGAAAGACTATTTATAAGTCACTTTATATATGCCTGACACAGTTACAGAAATCACTGTTATGATGAATAAGCTCACTCTTGGGCCCTGTTCTGCAGCCCATTTTATTGAGCTTGTCTCTGGCTGGCTCTCTCTATGAGTCAGCTGCATGGATGTGTCACTCCTAGTTTCATGCTTTGGCAGCAATTTCCCTTTACTATTTGGCTCTGTTCTAGACCACTGGTGAGCACAATCCCTTCATTCTTAAACATGTCCAGTCCTGAATGGCCAGTTTCCATCCCTATGTCAACTAGAATTTAAGTGTTATGACATTCTCAATTACTGGAAATGAGAAACTAAAATATGCCGTCCCTATCATTCTGCTTCAGTACTTTCTCTTCACCAGCATGAGAAGATTATGAACTGTCCTCTTTGCTTCTGGTCTATTAAACTAACCACTAACTCAGGTATCATAAAACTTTCAGTTTCCAAGGCACACAGCAAAAATAAGCTGATATGCAAATCAGTTTTCTTATTTATTCTCAACTGCTTTTGTTTTGACATCACCTCCACCCAATCCCAGACTTGGCATCTTTGGCTCCTTTGGATATGTTTTTCTCTATTTGGTCCCCAGCTTTCTCATGTTGACTTCATCTTGGCTCCTTTCCTGACCCCAAGCATTTCTATGCTTCACACAAAAACATAATCCCTGTCTTAAGTCACTCTTTAAGTGAACATGTGGTAGTATAAAGAATAACATTTTAGGAATCGGTTTATCTGGATTCAAGTCTTATTCTTTGTACTTTTTAGCTATGTGATCCTGGACGAATGACTTAATCCAATGAGCCTTTATATTTCCTCAGAAAATTGGTGTTGATATTACTAAAACTATCCTGTCAGGATCAAATAAGATATATAACATGCAAAAAAATAGTGCTTTATGAAATACAAGGGCATTGTTAACTATTCAACACTGAAATAAAAGATGGCTAATGAAAGAACAGCACTTAATAAGAGGAGCTATAATCACCCTGGTCCAAAATAAAAATCCACTTTTCAAAAAATGCTAGACCTTTAAGGCAAATAGAAACAGCAATCTTCAGGCTCAGAAAAAGAATTTTTTCTTCTAATGTTCTTAGCATTTTTATGAGCTTCTTCATTTCTAGAACCTACATATTTAATAACATAAAAATTGTGAGTTGCCTCTTTAAAAATCAAGCTGATAGAAAAAAAATCAGGCTGGTAAAAATCTAAGATTTTGGTCCTATTTTTGCATATAAAACATATTTTTATTTTAATTGAAAAAATATGTTTATACATATTTTTCTTTGGTGGTATCCCTGATGACACAAAGCAGAAAGCTGTTCCCCTCATCCAGCTTGGGAAATGGCAAAAGGCAGTTTCCCATGAAATGTGAGGTTGCTTGACGTTGGCAAAGTAATAGAGCAGGTCATCTCATGCCTAGCAAACTCACACCAGGACTGAATAAAATAAATTATTTTCCAATTGCAAGTGGGATGTTTGAGATGTGCAGGTTAACTTCTGTTCATTTAGGACTGCTGTCTGACATCTGGATTGCCAACAAAGAACCTGCAATTAGGTCCACAAAATGCTGAGTTCCTTCAGGAACTAAGAAGGAAGAAATTTCAACGTGAAACTCTGAGTTCTCTATATACACACTTCTTCTCAAAGCCTAAGGAAAGAATTGACTTAACTGAAAATAAAAATGTCTTTTAATTATCCTATTTGATAGGAAAACATGAAACAATCAAGGAGTTGATCCAGTTACGTGGTGTACCCACTCACTCCAGTTCCAGAGCTAACTTGACATTTGCTCCTCAGTCCCAGAGCCTTTGTTCTCTCCAAAAACACTTTAACACATCTTTTCAGGCAATTTCATTTACCACAAATTGTACTGTTGCCAACATTTCCCTGAACATTTGGGTTTTTTTCCACTATAAAATTAACTCAGATCTAACAAACAAATGTTTGAGCCAGCACTGCTCTGTGTATGTGTGTGTTGACTAAGAAGTGAGTATGTCACTGTGGGATGTCATCTCTATGCACCTATTTACATTCCATGTGTCCTCAATCTGGAAGAAGAGCGTGTGGGGCACTTTGGCCACAGGCATTAGGGGCTTTGTAGGAATTACCAATCATTATCTCCCATGACAATTCCAAGAGTTGACAGTAACTGCTAGAAAGTTATTGTGGGGATTCTGAGATTCCAGACTCAGTAGGAAAAAGTGTTGTGATGCATTAGCAATGCCAACTGTGTGCCCAGGAAGGAGGAAAGCTGCACCAGTGCCATGTCCCTGTGCTCCCAGTGAGCACTCAGGGCCATAAGAGTTGCAGTCTTATCTACCAAGAGGAGCAAGGTAATAATTCCTGTGGAAAAAGTTCAGGAATGAAGAGGATATGAATTTAAAATGTGGGACATTTATATTGTACTTTGCCCTTCACAAAAGATTTTTTCCACAAAGGATCTTATTTAATCTCTCCAACACACTCATGAGGCAGATGTCAATTCTATCTCCATTTTGAAGCAGAGAGACTGACGGCTAAGAGAAGGTACAATTATTAGCCCAAGGTCCCACATGGATCATAAATAGCAGATTCACTATCCAAGCCCAGACTTGCTGATTCCAAGTCTACCAGAGCATTGTGAGTCAATCAAGCCCCAAATTTCCCCTACAGTCAGAGGGTAGACCTCAAGATAGGATTGGATTTGTGTGTGTCTCTGAGGAACCTCTGGACCTCAGCAGAAAAATGCAATGTGCACAGTCACGTCAAGTATGAGGCATATTCATCCTCTTTCTTATTTCTTATAGCCATCCTTCTTTGTAAAAGCATTAGAACAGCCGACACTACACAGAGCTAGAAGAGGCAAGAAATTGTTGCCAAAGAAATTATTATGTGTTTTATTTGAAATGACTTATCCTGCTTCATTTGTAAATTGATGTTAATATGACTGCTCAGACTAATTTCTGAAAGCAAACATTAATGCCTTCACCACCTATCTTCTACAGCATGGAATTGTGGTGACTGTCATAGAATTATCTTCTTTCTTGAGGGTAAAAGCTTAAATTCCTTTTCTCAGAGTTTTGCCAAATGTTTTAATTAGGACATGCAAATATACTTATGCAAATGAAGCCCTGGATCACAGAATTTAATGCTTTGGGAAAGAGTTTGGGTAAAATAAACTTCCTGCATGATTTTTTTAACCAATATATACCCAAAACTCTTGCTTTTATGAAATAAAAATATGGTAAGAACTTTCTTATTCCTCTAGTTTAGAATCATACATTGAACAATAATAGAAACTTACATGAGCAACCTCAATGTGCACAGTTCTTTTGTCAAGATTAAATCTGAGTCTCAAAACAACCTATGAGTTAAATATCATTTTTCTCATTTAACAGATGAGAAATCCAATGTACAAAGAGGCAAAGAAGAGAATTTGCTCTACTCCACGCAAATGAGTTACTTGCCCTACTTTTTTATTGAAGAGCCATAAAAGCAAAATTAAAATCTAATACTTTTATTTCTTACCTTCTCATTTTTCTCTCTAGTTCCCTCTCAATAGAAGTAAATGACATCTTACATGAGGAAGCACTTCACAGTTTATAAAATCTTTTCATTAAACTATATCAATCCAAACATTTATTGAATTCACTGCTTCAATCAAACATTTACTGCCATCTACTATATACTTGCTAGACATTATTTCAAGTACAACTGCTAAAAGGCCCATGCTCATTCGTGTTTATATTATTGACTGGAGAGAGAGACAACAACTGAACAACTAATCTCTGTATAAACAAGTTAGTAAAATAAATTCAAAAATTGATTTTTGATTGTTGATACTAAAAAAATAACACAGAATAATATGATAGGCCATGACCAGTTGGTTGTAGAAATGAAACATTTGAGAAGATGGAGAAATAAATATTCTTTGAAAAAAGATTTCACATGAAATAAGGGATGCTTATAAGAGAGGATTGGCCTACAGCAGCAGTCAGCTTAGACCCAGATGGGAAAGAGCAAGCAAGGAGTATCAAGGAGAAGATGACTCCAGCATTCATGTGGGAGAGATACTGCTATTTGAGCAATAGGAAGAAGGTTCAATAACAGGAACTGAAAGAGAAAAGTAGAAGATGATATCAAAGAGATAGCCAGGGGCTAGATCCAAGGGAGTCTGTGGCTAACCTGCTTCCCATGTTCACTCCTACTGTTCTGGTCCAGAAGAATAGCGTGAGATCACCTTGGCTATTCAGAATATCTCTCTCTCTCTCTCTCTCTCTCTCTCTCTCTCTCTCTCTCTCTCTCTCTCTCTCTCTCTCTCTCTCTCTCTCTCTCTCTCTTGTAATGAATCATGATTCATTAGTTTTCTGATGCTTTAGCTTTCTCTCCTGAATTAGAAAACCAAAGTCCTTGCTACCTCTCCAAGAATATTTATATTATGGCTATTTTTATTGCAGGCTGTGGTTTTAAGAAGGACTGGCAAAAAATTCTAAGAATGGCTAATAATGAATTACAGTCAAAAGGGAGAAACCAGAAACCTGTGAGCCTGAACTGACCATGACTGAAACCTTGTCCATGTTTTTGTCACTATGTTTTGCTAATACTCAGACTCACAGAATGCTCAATTTGAAGGAACCTTAGACATTATCTAAAAATGTAGCATATCATATAGCAGAAATAACTTAGCCACTAGAACTATAACTTTAAATTGTGGTAAAAAAATAACCACATATACATGAAAATTTTTAAATAAGGGATGCTTATAAGAGAGGGTTGGCCTACAGCAGCTGTCAGCAAACTCATTAGTCAACCGAGCCAAATATCAACAATACAGTAATTGAAATTTCTTTTGAGAGTCAAATTTTTTAAATGTAAACTTCTTCTAATGCCGCTTCTTCAAAATAGACTAGTCCAGGCCATGGTATTTTGTGGAAGAGCCACACTCAAGGGGCCAAAGAGCTACATGTGGCTCGTGAACTACAATTTGCCTACAGGAAGAGTGTAGGGTTACAAGATGGACATGACAGGAATATAGAGCAAATTGGTTCATTCAAAGACTCTATCTAAGTATAAAGAAGACAATGATGGAACTTGGGGCACAGGAACAAAGTGGAAGTGGAGGCTCAAGTACCCAAGAGTCTAGAATAGAAGAAAGCATGGGAAATTTTTAGCAGTGGGGCAAATTCTACTTTGTAGAGCTACTAAGCTGGTAAGTTGAGATTAATTTCAACTCAACCATCCACAAAAGGTTATTGACCTATTGTTCCCTAGTTGGTCCCAGGAGAGGGAACAGAGTAGCCAGCAGAGAAGTTGAAGTTTATTATCAAGAACTGAGATGGTGCTCAGCTGAGGCAGAGCCTGACTTTAAGGACAACAGCAGCCGAGGAATGTACAGAGCTTGCCATAGTGTGCCCATGGTGCACCCGGCTTTTAATTAGGATATCATGACAATGAAGACTGAAAAACTTGAGGACACCTGGGGACAAAGTCTGAGTAACAGGAGAGTTAAAAAAGCTTTGGAGTTATGAATGAATGAAAAATATTTTAGCCTATAAACAGAATAGCCATAATATCACTGTGCTGGAGAACTGAGCTATTTTTCTGTCACTGGAGGTATTTCTGATTAACATTGGAAAACAAACTCCATGCTCTCCTTTTTTTAAATGTCTTTTTATTTATTTTAGAGAAGAAGGGAGAGATAGGAACATCAATTATGACAGAGAATCATTAATGGGATGCCTCCTACACACACACACCCCCCCCCTTGCTGGGGATCGAGCCTGCAACCTGGGCATGTACCTTTGACTAGAATTGAACCCGGGACCCTTCAGTTCACAGGCCAATGCTCTAACCACTGAGCCAAGCCGGCTAGGGTCATGCTCTCCTTTTGGAGACATCGTTAAGCAACTCCAGGTTGCTCTAAAACCAAACAAGAGGCGAACACCAAGGAATAAGAAAAAGAAAGACTTAAGAATCAGGAGAATAACAGATGAAATCCTAGAATGGCAGTTGTGTGGTGTACCTGGAGCATAATCCATCTCAGAGGGGGAGGATGGAGAGTTCTAGGAGGGTGATCTGCAGAAAAAAGGAAGTGGGAGTGGGGGTCTCAGTAGATCATAATACTGTCAGATCTGGTAGAATGTTAAACACGTTTTTCGCAGAGTCAAAATTTGAATAGTCAAAATTATTTTTTTAACCATATCCCTGGATAAAAATGTATTAAGAAGATGGGGTTAGGAGGAAGGAGAAAGTATAGAGAAGCACTGAACTCTCTCTTACAATAATAGAAAGTCAACAGTTAATATTTAAAATAGAGAAATCAAGAAATATGCAATTCAGCATATTTATAAAATAAAGGTCAGTCACTACCAGAAGAAACTGCTGAGAGGGTAAATAAAGGTGATTCCTTTGGGAGTGTGGCACTGTGAGGTAGGGAATTGCTATTTTTCATTAAAATACTATCAGCATTATCTCATTTTTGCTTTAGTTGGGTGCATGAAATTACCTTGGTAAAAATAACATTTACTAATAGTAATTTTTAAATTAAAATAAAACAGAAGAAATGAATAGACCACTTGGTAATAATGATGTTGAAAAGAGAATTGTGATGGTCACTTGCACCAGTTAGACACCCAGGTAGAAGTTTTATCCCCACATGTCAATGTTTTTAGATTCTCTGTTCCTTTTCTTAACATAATGTGTTCAGTCCAGTCCAGATTGTGGGCTAAAGAGATTGAGGATGTTGATTGAGGTAGTAAGTGAAAGTTGTGTGGGGAGCATAGAAGTTGGAGTAGAACAAAATCTAGCTCCAGTTCACTCCATTGCATAGGTATTCAGGTCAGTTGACAATGACCCAGCTCTGGCATTGTAAAGTTGAATTTGATGGCCTATTGATAATTTAACAGATCAGCCTTTGTTCTCAACATGGTGCCTTTGTAAGTGTGGCATCTGTAGTTCCAGAGTCTAAGCCACACACAGGTGGTGACTCATGGCCTTACCAGGTACTAAGTGTACCTGCCAATCAAGTCCTAGATCTGCCAGTGACTAGCTGTGTGGTCTTAGGCATGTTACCTGATCTCTGTAAGCCTCCATTTCCACAGCGATATTAAGGTAATAAGAATCATATTGATCTCACTGAGAATTGGGAAAGAAAAAATAATTCATGTCAAGTGTTCTGGGCAATGCTCCATAAATATCAGCACTAAATACTAGCTTGTCTGTGACCTCAGCCCCTCATTCCTCCAGATACGTCATCCAGGAAGATGGCTGTAACCAGACATCTGCAGCTTCCGCAAATGGTGCAGAGTACTGTGCCCTGTTCAATACATGCTAATTATTGTGATGGCCCACGAGATAATGTGGCCAGTGGCCCCCTCTTTGGCAGTGAGACAGTGATGGAAATAGCAGCAAAATATCTCCCTCTGTATAAATATGGCGAGCAACATATCACTGCCATAACCTGTCAGTAGTGGAAATGCTGGTTTCTCTGAATTTGTTAGCCAAGAACCCTTTCAGTCTTAATGAGGCTGAAACAAACTGTTCTGCATGAGAAAGAAAACCTGTGCTGGCTTTGGGAGTGTTGATGTTGTGCTCCAAATGCTTTATAAAAGTAGAGTGAGGGAGGAAGCATCTGCCTTCTTACTTGCAGGATACCAGGAACATCTCCCAAAGAAATAAATTCTCATTATATTTGTACACTGCCTGACCTCCCTTCTCCAGAATATCATGAATACATAAAATGGGTTCTTCAAGCCTCTCCAGATCTCTACAGCTTTTCCCTAGTTGCTCTGAGCTTCTTGCACATGCAGTTCTGGACTGGCTCAGCAGCCTTCTTTGTCACAGTGGAGCAGTCTTCCTGCGTTGCCCCTTTCTCTCTGTCAGGTGGCCAACATTGTGAGAAAGAGGACCACCCAAACCCCTACTACCTGTCCCAGCTCCTCTCAGACACAAACCTTATTTCCTTTTGTTTCCAGTCTACTGCATTCTCAGAACTTTCCAGCAGCAGATATAATTTAAGCAGTTTTATGTCATTTTATTTCTTTTGTAAATTAAATATCTGCCATGGGATAGCTCCAAGTTCTCCAGCTTTCTGATGTCACTCTTTCTTTTCACATTAAATTAGAAATTCTTGACCCCCATTTCATTTGCTCTGGAAGCCAAGGATATTGCACTAATGTTCTTGTTGTAAGGCTTTCTTTTCTTCATCTTTTTAAATTTCCTCTGCTGAATTCTTGACTCTCTATTTTATTTTACTCCTGCAATTGCCAACCCCTTTTATACTATTTTGCTTATCTAGGCAACATCCTTCCTTCTTTTAGTCCCATAAATCATCACAAATTCAAGCTATTGTATATATTAAATTTTTACTGAAAATTTGAAGTAAACTAAGATTCTTATATCAAACACAAAATAGTTCAACTCAGAAAGGCATGACTATAATAAAATTATTATTTTTGTAAAAATATGTTTTTATTGATCACAGAGAGGGAGAGAAAGGGAGATAGAAACATCAACGATCAGAGATAATCATTGATCAGCTGCCTCCTGCATGTCCCCTACTGGGGATTGTGCCTGCAATCTGGGCATGTGCCCTGGCTGGAAATTGAGCCATGACCTCCTAGTTCAAGGTCAGCTCTCAACTACTGAGCCACCATGGCTGGGCTAAATTTATTTTTTCCCTCATTTAGATCCCTTCTCTGTAAACCAGATATTTTTAAATTGTAGTTTATAGGCCTTAACATAGTCCACAGACATATTTTGCTGGAAACACAGTAATTTAATAAAATTTTACTTCCCAACATTTAAAAATGAGGATCTTTTTCCAGGTTTCTGACTTTTCTTGAAAGATGGAACAATCGGATAGTGCTGGACCCCCACTTATGCATGGCAACTCCCCTTGCCCAAGTCTTGCCCTCTGCTATACCATCACCCTCTTCCCTCATATTCCAGTCAGTAGTATTTTCAACATGGGCTCTGCTTAGCTTTTAAATTTTGCTCTAAATGTCCTTATTTTTTTCCCCAGGGTCCCAATTTCTTTCTCTGACAAACAATACTAGCATGCCTGTTTTTTGTCTTACAGGGTATTTAATTCTTTTTGAGGCAATCCTGGTCTTCTATATCCCATCTCTTCACAACCAAAAATGTCTATTGAGATCTTCCAGATGTTTCCCTCAATAGAATTTACTCGTCCAATATGAATTGTGCCACGTTTGTAGAGGGTAGAAGTAGCTTTGGTCATTTGATTTATGAATTGTTTCTAAATCATATGGCTAGTAAGTGGCAAAGCCAATATTCAAATCCAGTCCACCTGACTCCCAGCCCAGTACCTCCTCACACCTCACCCTTAATGCACCTTGATGTAATCCATAAAATGGAGAGCTTTAACTCACTTGGGAGGCAAACAGAGAGAAAGTGGAAAAGTAAGCGTCTCTGTGAGCTGGTGTTCAAGGGCATTCGTTTAATCACCTGTGAATCTCCCCCTTCAGTAAGGCAGTAGGTCACCTGCCACTCTTCTTTTCTACACAGCCTTTGGCTTTCTCTAGTGACTTTTTAAATCATGGAACACTCAAGCTGCTAAGGAACCCCAGAGACTCCCGTAGCTCAACAACCCAATTTTATAAATGTGGAAATTGAGGTCACTTACCTTTCTGAGCTACTCAAATGTTCTTTTTAAGCAGAACATGTTCATCTTGCCTGTACACAAATTACCAGACAAGATACAGCAAGTATTTTGTCATCAATTTTTAAGTAGAGAATTTTCAAGATGGATTCGAATAATGGTAGAAAACACAGCAAAACAGCTTAGGTGACTATAACAATAAAGTGTACTAGAGACAATTTTATTGTTTAGTGAACTGTGAAGAACCACTTTTGCATCTCTTAAAGTGCCATCAGAAATTAACTTACTTATCCTCAATGTAGCACAGAAATAACATTTAGAAACACCTACTTTCCTAAAGCCACTGAAGGCTAAGAAAAACAAAGAAGTGGTATTGCTGTGAGCATTTAGATTTTAAAAAATAATTAAGCAAATTAGCAAAAGAAAGCATGGATAGGTTTAACTCAGATGGGGCATTGAACAAATGAGTGAAGCAGAGGAAGACACCAAGGATCTAGTCTCAGCCTAAACACAGCATGGCTGAGAATCATTCTGAACCCAGGGCTCTTAAAGAGACTGGAGCAGAGTTTCTCACATCAGTTGTGATGAAAGGCCAGTTGTCCAGCACCCCTACCTGTTTTAGATTTAGCAAATAAAAATACAACTAGTTAGGGTTGAATTTTAGATAAGCCTAAAAAATTTTAATAGAAATATGTCCCATAAAATTCCTGAGATATTGTTCCATTAAAATATTATCCATGGTTGTCCAGATACAGTTAAAATTCAATTGGGCATTCTGTATTTTATGTGACAACCCATTCCCAACCCCAATCCATCATGGAACAATACCTGAAAGAATACAACAATCATGCATGAGCAGAGCAGTTTGTACACAATGCAGTTCCCCGGTGAGTTGGACAACTATCCATGTCCTCTTTACTGAGGCGAGTCCACCAGTCATATACTTGGGTGTCAGAGCAATGTCAAATTGCTATAAAAGTTTCTAAGAGGCAACTCTCAGTTTCAGACCCTACACAGTGTTCTGAGCAAATACTCTGCCTGCTGGCATTAGTCTGTGCAGCACACTTAGAGCATCACTGGGTAGGAAAGATGGAAGCATAATCTGCTTCCAGCTCTTTCTCTTGCCAGGTGTGGAAGTCTGGTTAAGGCATCTACTTTTTGGTCTCCAAAATAACAATGACAGTGATGGTGCCTAATTCTGTGAAACACCACAAGCAGACTCAAACACCCCTTGCATTTTATATACACTGAGTGGCCAGATTATTATGATCTCTGAATGCATAATAATCTGGCCACTCAGTGTATATCCTATATAATAAAAGGCTAATATGCATATTGTTCCCTCGAGCAGGAGTTCGACCATCAGGCAGGCCGGTTAACCACTCACATCCCCTTCCCCTGACCAGACTAGCCAGACCCCACCCATGCATGAATTCATGCACTGGGCCTCTAATATATATACTGGGTGGCCAGATTATTATGTGTTCAGAGATCATAATAATCTGGCCACTCAGTGTAATAGATATGAAGACATGCCTCCATATCTTCCAAAACACTAAAAAGAGGTAGAAAAATAAAAATGTAAACATTTAGTTGTGTAGAGAAACGTTGATGCCAAAATTACATGAAAATTCAGAACTTGTTAGACTCTCTTATATATATATCATCCTATATAATAAGACCCTAATATGCACATTGATTGAACCACAGAATGACCATTTGCTATGACACACACTGATCACCAGGGGGTAGACGGTCAATGCAGAAGCTGCCCCTTGGTGGTCAGTGCACTTCCACAGGGGGAGCGCTGCTCATCAAGAAGCCAGGCTCATGGCTGGTGAACACAGCAGCAGTGGCAGGAGCCTCTCCCACCTATGAGGCAGTGCTAAGGATGTCCGAATAACGGCTTAGGCCCCCAGGGAAGCAAGCCCCCAAGGGCTCCCAGACTGTGAGAAGGTGAAGGCTGGGCTGAGGGGCCCTCCTCCCAAGTGCATAATTTTGTGCACTGATCCTCTAGTATTATATGGAAGTGTTTTCATGTTGTAGACCATATGAGGCTAGGGGAGTGTATGAGTACCTTAATCTTTGAGAGAGTAGGGATTTTAAAGATATTAAACTGGCCCTGATTATGGTTTTTTTGTTTGTTTGTTTGATTTGGTTTTTGGCTTATTTTATTGAAAGATTCAAAAAAAATATGTTAAATGATTCATTAGTTTACATTTCTTCTAGGAAAAATGTTGGTGTGGATAAATTTTGGCTTTCAAAATAAAAAGATATATGCCAATTTTGCCACTTAATCTGGCAAATTTTGTATATGGCTGTATATTTGTGGATATATACACTTACAGCTTCTGGATTCAGGGATGGTTTCAGTTTGGTTCTGCCATTTTTTGGTTGTGTGACCTTAGACCAGCTTTCTTGACCTTCAGAAGATTCAGTTTCCTCATCTTAAAATAGAGATAACATCAGCACCTCTATTAAGGAATTAATGTGAAGGCTTAACTGTGAAAGAATCTGTGCAAAGCATTTGGAACACTGCCTGGCTCCTAGTAAGTTATTAAAAATATTATCAATTGCTTTATTTATTTATAACAAATAGTGAATACATAAATTGTTTTATATGTATGGAGGATAATATAGACACACATAACTAATCAAAACTTGCATATCAAAATTGTTTATAATAGCAAAAATTAAGAACCCAGATAGCTAACATTAAGATTTTTTTCAAAATATTATATTTACATATGTATACTTAAATGCCTAATCAAAGTTTAGGTTGATATACATGAAGATAAAATTTCATCTTAACTTTAGTCATCTCTGGAGAATATTTTCTTCTTTATCCATTCTAATTTCTCTCCTGACTTCTTTTCTCCTTCCATTAGGTCAGTGGTTGGCAAACTGCATTAGGTCCTTTCTCCATCCTGCTCTTAGCTCATCACAACCACCTCAAGGATAATACTGCAGGAGAAACCAAGATGGAAGCATAGGTAAACATCTAAACTGCTTCCTTGCACAACAATTTCAAAACTATAACTAAAATACAAAATGGACGCATCCAGAACCACAGGAAGGTTGGCTGAGTGGAAATTCTGCAAGTAGAAGGAAAGAGAAAAAGACACTGAGACTTAGAGGAGCTGAAGGAGGTAGACGTTCTGAGGTACACGGAGAGAGGACTGGCAACTGAGTGCATGGCTGGCTTTCTCAAGCAGGAGGGAGAAAAAAAGCTCCTGACTGCACTGAATTCCAGTTCTGGGTGAGATTCTGGAGACCCAGACTCATTCGGGGAAAAACTGGACTGTCTGGCAGCAGGTGGAACTCGAGGGAGGTTTCTCTCAGAGGTGCTTTCAGTGATTACCACAGGACACTGAGACACAGGGGCCTATTAGGGCAGGGCTGAGGGAAACCAATGCTATCTGCTCCACCCTGAGACTCTGCCCCATTCAAGCTGAGCGCAGAAGCTTTTTCAAGTCTTGTCTCATAAGGGTGTCTCCAGCACAGAAGTTCTCCCAGAATAGACACAACTGATCCTCACAGCCAATTGGCCTGGAGGTCAATTTCTCCCAGTGATACCAACAACAATCAAGGTTTAACTACAATAAGACTGTGCACACAGCCCACAAAGGGGTGCACCAAGAGTGTCCACCTAAGGTAACTGAGGAGGCTGAGCCACCGGGCCCTATAGGATACCTAGCACACAAAGCCACTCTATCAACTCAGGGAAGCAGCCAAAATTCAGAGACAAAGAAACAGATCACAAATGAAAGAAATGGAGGAAAGCAAATGACTAATAATAAAATAGAGTTCAAAACCACGGTTACAAGGTTTTTCAAGAAATTTCTAGAAAAGGCCAATAAATTTAGCAAGACCCTCAAGGATATGAAAAAAGAACCAACTAGAAATTAAGCATACACTGACTGAAATAAGAAGTATTATACAAAGACCTAAAAGAAATCTAGAAGACCGCAAGAACCAAGTCAAAGATTTGAAATACAAAGAGGCAAAATCTCAGCCGGAAAAGCAAGAAGCCAAAAGAATCCAAAAAATTGAAGATAGTGTAAGTGGCCTCTGGGACAATCTCAAGCATACCAACATCCAAATTATAGGGGGTGCCAGAAAAAGAGAGAGAGCAAGATAATGAAAATCTATTTGAAGAAATAGTGACTGAAAACTTCCCCCACCTGGTGAGAGAAATAGACTTACAAGTCTCGGAAGCACAGAGAACCCCAAACAAAAAGAATTCAAAGAGGACTACCCCAAGACACATCATAATTAAAATGTCAAGAGCAGCCGAAACTGGTTTTGCTCAGTGGATAGAGCATTGGACTGTGGACTGAAGGGTCCCAGGTTCGGTTCCAGTCAAGGGCATGTACCTTGGCTGCGGGCACATCCCCAGTAGGGGGTGTGCAAGAGGCAGCTGATTGATGTTTCTCTCTCATCGATGTTTCTGACTTTCTATCCCTCTCCCTTCCACTCTGTAAAAAATCAATAAAATATATATATTTTTAATGCCAAGAGTAAAAGACAAAGAGAGAATATTAAAAGCAGCAAAAGAAAAAGTTAGAATCTATGATGGAGCACCCATACTACTATCAGCTGATTTATCAACAGAAACTATGCAGGCCAGATGGGAGTGGCAAGAAATATTCAAAGTGATGAATAGCAAGAACCTACAACCAAGATTACTCTACCCAGCAAAGCTATTATTCAGAATTGAAGGGCAGATAAAGAGCTTCACAGATAAGAAAAAACTAAAGGAGTTCAACACCACCCAACCAGTATTAAATGAAATGCTGTAAGCTATTCTTTAAGAAGAGGAAGAAGAAGAAAAAGGTAAAGATAAAAATTATGAACAACAAATACATATCTATCAACAAGTGAATCTAAAAATTAAGTGAATTTAAAAAAGCTGATGAACAGAATAAACTGGTGAATATAATAGAATCAGGGGCATAGAAAGGGAGTGAACTGACAATTCTCAGGGGGAATGGGGTGTGGTTGATGGGAGAAAAAAAAGTTACTGATGAATAACTACATTTAGAAGTGAATTAATTGCTAGGTCAAACTGTAATCTACTTATTCATGGCTAATGGCCAACCAGAATATGTCTGGTAAACCAGCCTGAATATAACCAAGAAACCATCTGCCTGAGTCTCTAGTCTCCTCAAGAAACCTGGGCGTTTAATATTTAAATAGGTTACACTCAAACACACATCTTGTAGAACTCAAGATACCTAGTATCCACCATGTCTTTGAAAATTATGGAGAAATATTTATTTAGCTTAGCTTTCTATCCTCCAGTTTTTGCTCCACCTCAGTTTCCACCCTATATTTCTTTTACTCTTTCCTATATAATCAGTTTCTGCTTCTCATCATCCCATTATTTGGATAGAAGCCACTATCCATATCTGTAATTCCCCAGGTTACCATTGACAAAAGTCTGGGTGAATTTACTCACTCTTTGTTATTCTGCCTACCTCCCCTCCCCAAATCAATTATTTTTACTTTGCTATGTGGGGAACTGCCAGTTACATGTGTTCTTACTTGTGTTTGTACCATCACATTAGAATCTGTGAGGCATTCTGAATCTCTTTGGACACAAAGAGGAGCTCTACCTTTCCACTTGCCTGCCAGTTTTCCCAGGATTATAATCTCTCTCATGCCAGTATTTCTAATCTTTACCTCACTGTCCAGTTTGTCTTTGGCCCAGGTAAGAAGACTATGGTTATTCAGTTTACAGGAGATGCCGAAATTTATCCTTAGTGTCTTTGAAACCACATTTCCACCATCATTTTCACAATTTTGTTATAGCCCTCCTCTGCATTGTGCCCTCTGACAACATGATCATTAAGTTCTTTCTGTCTCTGGGATTCTGTCCTTTGTAAAACATAATGTGATGCTTAGCTTTTCGGGAAAATCCTGGAGGTGGGCTCTTACACCTAATGAAGAGACATAAGGAATTCAAATGTCTGGCAGTGCAAGGCACTGGTGAGGTGAACCCAGTAATGAGGTTATGCTTCAGCTCTGTTGCCTTCTGCTCTGGCAAATCCTGTAGTTGTGGGGAGATTGAGGCATGTAGTGGGATCAGAACAAAAGAAGCTTGTTGGAACTGAAGTCATATTGACTGTTCTCAATCACTTGAGATATTTAACCTCAGATGCCAAAAATTTCCTGTCTGAAGATAGGATTGGTTCTAGAATTGAATGTTTAGATGATTGTCAAGTGATCATATCTCTGCTCTTTAATATAGTAGGCACCAGCACAATGAGAACTTGTAATGTAGCTAGGCTTAATTGAGGTATACTGTATATATAAAATACACCCCCCGACTTGGATAAAATTTTTGGGGGTAAAGAGAGTGTAAAATAATAAAATATCTCACTAATACTAGTTTATATTGATTGCATGTTGAAATAAATATTTTAGATGTATTGGGTTAAATAATAATAATAATAATAATAATAATAATAATAGATGATACTGCACCTCCATAGATCTCACTTCCCTTCTGCCCTTCAAAATCTGCTCTCTGGAAAGAATGTATTAAACTTTTTTTTTCTTGGTCCAGGTGTTCAGATTCTATTAGATGAATTTGGTGGCAATGTTTGGAGTTTTGCTGACCTCAACAGCTCTCCAAAGATCTTATGATATTTGTTCCTGCTGTGGCCATGGCAACTTTTTGGTCAGCAATAGTGCTAAACCATGAAGCAGTGTCAGAAAGAGAATATATATATATATATATATATATATATATATATATATATATATCCCTTTCATGATCCTGGTTGTCAGTGGTGCTGTACCATACAATGATCCCTGGAATGATAAACCCTGGGAGAAGACTAGCCTGTCTGCCAACACCAGCATCTTTGTTCCCTAGCAACATGCTCAAACAAAAAGGGCCTTTTGTTTTGTGCTGGCAGCTAGAAGTCAGTTCAGCTCAGGGTTGGTTAAGCCATCTATCTCTCCCAAGAAACCATACTCATATAAAAGGTTCACTTCTAAGTTTAGACTTTATTTATTTCACCTTCCATTGCCTGTAACAATAGTGTGATTAATTTATTTTTTTATTTTGAATAATGTCTTTCTTTACTTAGCTTATTAAGAGATATTGTCCTATATGCTACTGGCTTGTGAAATTAGTATAATTCTCAGAGCAACCCTGTGTTAAATAACTTGCTGACGAAATCAGACTCGGTCTCTGTGTATGATTTTGACACCTGCCCCAAACTAAACAAAACAGCTGCAAAACCTGCAGTCCTAATTATACCTGCTAATCAGGAAGGCAGATCCTTGTAAAACTTGTGCAAATAACTGTGTTGGCCATAAAAAATACTGAATCCGTCTTTGCGAATTCTTTAGGTATCAATCAGAGAAAAATATAACATTTACAAATATTTTTTTCATTTACAAAATCATAGTCTACTAAATTGTTAAAAATTGTAGATAGCTTAAGATGAATGATTCCCTTTATGTCTAGAAAATATAACATTAAAACATGAACAATATTCCAAACAAGAAGCACAATTATCCTTTTTTACTTCGTTGATGTCTAACTCTTGTTCTGCTTAGTCTTGAGTTGACAGTCATGAACCCACTTGCTTCTAAAAATCCTGACTCAAATCACTGGTCTGGTCTCGACATTGTTTAAGTGGTACAATATCATCAGATGCCTGAACTCAAAAGTAACTGACATAGACTTTTTCGATGGGGCTCTGAAAAAGTCCTTATTTGGTGAAGACAAAGTACTTTGGCTTATGACTGATTGCAAGAGCTTTCAGGGAAACATCAGAATAAAATTTTTAAAAAACTGTCTGTAGATGACAAGAGACTTAAAATGGCTGTGGTTAACTTCATGCCATAATTTCCAAAGATGAAAGATTTGATGAGTGTTCATTTCAAAAACAGTGCAACCGACAAGAAAAGTTGGTTGTTTCTATGGCATCCAAAATAAGATAATAAAATCATTTTTTAAAATTGAACAAAATATCTCTAAACATTATGATTAACCTTATTTTCATAGAACAGTGAATGTTATATCTAATTTATTTAAAAAAATGGATGAACATAGTCTTTTATAGCAAAAAAATATGTCCAGATATAACATATAATCATCCTATGACATAATATAAAATGAATTTACCAAATGGGTGTAACAACCTATAGTTAGACTACAGCAAGAATATCAAGTAAAGAGATTCTGAAAGTCAAGAGTACCATTTGGAACAGCATGGATGGAAGAGCTGGAGAGCATTATGCTAAGTGAAATAAGTCAGTCAGAGAAAGAAAAACATCACATGATCTCATTCATGTGATTGTGGATTATCATAAACAACATAAACTGATTAATAAAAACAGATCCAGAGACAGAGAAGCATTGATCAGACCATCAAACCTTAGAGAGAAGATAGAGAAGGATGGGGTTAAGGGAGAGATCAACCAAAGGACTTGTATGCATGCATATAAGAATAACCAATGAATGCAGACAACAGGAGGTGAGGGTGAGGGCATGATTGGGACAGGGGGTAATGGGAGGATAAGCACACATTTGTAATACTTTACTTAATCAATAAAGGGGGGAAAAAGAGTGGGTTGTAAATATCTTTATATTAATGTAACTCCATAGTATGTGAATCTTTCATTAAAAGTCACTGGTTGGAATATGCTAGATTCAAATTAAGGAAGTAAAATTGAGATCAAGTTAACATTTTAAAAAATAGCTAAAATTGTGACAGATAATTTTGTTATCACTGATACTAAAGAAAATAACACCTGAAATCTGATGATAAGAATCATCTGACAGTGGAAGCATTGACAAATCTCTAGTGATTTCCCACATAGTATACAATATCTGAAACATTTGTGTTAATAACGTTTTTCCTATACAAATTTAACCTAGAGAAGGCTAAACATTTTTCATGATTTGACAACACTTCCCGTGCAACTAATCAACGGTAACATATTAAATAAGCCTAATCCTTACACCTCTCTCTTTATAAGCTGGAAGAACAAATCCTTAGCGATTTTCTAGGGGCCTTCTCTGAAGTCTCAAAGACAGTTTTAAGTACAAAAAATAGTAGCTAGAATTCAATTTTATGGAAAAAATAATAATAAAATTGTCAGCATGTTTGAACTTGATTAAAATAGGATCATGGGTCTTACCATAATAAAATTTAAAACTTTAAATACTTAATATTAAAAAAATAGGTAGGATCATGTGTGACTGAGAAACCGTACTTTGCTATATATTAAACTAAGTGACAATAAAACATTTTAAATATAAATGTAGGAGGTTACCTAGGAGATAACTCTTTCACATGTGAGAAAATTTTGATTTCTTAAATAATTAAGGATACAATAAAATCAACATCAACCACAGAGTTTTTTTCCTATCTAGGCAGATTACATGAAAGATAAAAAGTGACCTTTCGAACCTCTTAGTAAGAGCAGGCCAATACTCCAGGAGAAAGGCCACTTGGAGAGAGAGAAAACCAAATTCTAGCACGGCGTTAATACTAGTATAATATTTGCTATTGTGGCTTTTTTTATATATAAATCTTATAAACTCATCATAGCCAAGTTCTCTTTCCATGAACTTTCTGCTTTCGGAATCTCTAAATGTCCCTATTGAACAACTTCTCAAGGGGGCAAAAAATGCATTAACAGCCTCAAGTATATATACCCTTTCTGTGCATACACAAATAAGAAGCAGAGAATAGGAGCTTAAAATTATGCTTAGAAATTAATATATCTAAGTAAGTGTTCCTTCTCACTTAGAAATAACCCAAATATCTAAATTATCTTATGAATTATAATTAAGCTATATACTATACAACATAAATAGCACTCAAATAAAGTTTTTCATAATAATTATTCAATTTGGTTAAGCATAAGTTTACATTTCACATAATCTTAAGCAATAAGTAGAAGAGATGCCAGCTTATTTGACAAGTAAACTTGTACAAATTCAAGAAGAACATACCCAAATAGAATAAAATCTGTGTTTATTTTATTTGATGCTGATAAATCAGAAGAGACATAGTTTTTTTTATTAAACTAAATATGTTAAATTAGTTTTATTTGCCAAGTATTTTCCAAAAATATGTGAGCTTGGTTTCTTAAAATATTTGAATTGGTTCCTCTAAGAAATGTCTAGCACATTGCAAGTACTAGAAATTCAATTTCCTTAATTTATGGGGAGTTTGGGCATATTTATTTTATATAAGCATTTATTTATCTTTAAACCCAATCAGTATGCAGCTCCTTTAAGAAATTTTATTATCTAATTTATTGATACCATCCAGAGATAGGAAAATATTGCACAATCAGAAAGATAAAAGATATTTCTGAATTTCAGACAAACACAAATGAAGTGCATTTAGTTTCAATTCTAAAATTTTAGCCCTGAATCAAGAATACACACAGACTTACAAACTCACAGTGTCAAATCAAAATGCTCTTCTTTTCCCAGTTGATATAAATTCTCAATTTGAGCTCAAAATAGATAAACAAAAGAGATGAACAATACAGATTCTCTGTTGCATTTTACTCAATAGAAACAAGAGCTCTATGAACCATCAATCTGTTTACAGAAATTGTCAAATGGTAAAACCATGAAATCAAAAGTAACAGCACCAGAATCAAGTGAGTATTCAAAAATAATCAAAATCAAATCTTTACTATGCTACTGATAGACAAGGGTTGAAAATACAGGGTCAGATGTCAGACACAATACTGGGTCTGTAGATCACCAGTCAGAGACTATTCACAAGTGTCTCTGAGAGGCCCTATTATGAAGATGGAGTTAACAGTGATCTAAAGATGAGGTCCAACCTCATCTGAATCACAGCATCAAGCTATCAAAGGTAAATATACCAGACAGTTAAGGAGGTGATCTCATTCATGGTCTTGTAATTGGGAGAATATTTATAATAAGAAAATAAACCACCTCAAAGAAAATAAAGGAAGCCTAGGAAGAGGAAAGTTAACAAAGGAATCATACTGTAGTCTTATGAGACAGATGAGGAAGGATGAAGATGTTTCTTATCTGATTCATCGAGAAAAAGTGGAGAAGGGTCTTATCTTAGAATATGGGAGAACTAAATGTCTATTGTGGATTTGTCATTACTGAGAGAGCAAAAGGGAAAGAATTTCCTTTCCTTGTTATTTTCCAGGAGAACAAGGCTCAGGTGAAGTTCAACACCAGCAAAGATAAGCTTGAGAGGAAACTAAGAAAATATGATGATCAAATGCAACATTGTATCCTAGATTGTATCCTAGAAGAGATGAATTGCATAAGTGAAAATAACAAGAAAATGAAGTAAGTTTATAGAAATGTACCAACATTAATTTCTCAGCTTTCAAAAATGTGCATGGTAATGAAGATATAATATCATGGAAAAATGAGAGAAAGTCATATAGGAAATCTCTATTCTATCTTTTAAATTTCTCTATAAACCTAATAGTTTCCAAATAAAAGCATAGTGGAATATCACTACACACCAACCTGAATGACTAAAATAGAGACTGACACTCCCAACTGTTGGTGAGAATATGGAGCAATAATAGCCCTTAGATACTATTAGTTTAAGAGTAAGTTTGTCAACTATCTGATTTGGCTCATAGATAGTGTTGGCCTGCAGACTGCAGGGTCCTGGGTTCGATTCTAGTCAAGGGTGCATTCCCAGGTTGCAGGCTCAACCTCCAGCAGGGGGTGTGGAGAAGGCAGCCAATCAATGATTCTCTCTCATCACTATTTCTCTCTCTCTCTTCCTCTCTGAAATCAATAAAATATATTTATTATTTTAAAAGAGTAAATCTGTCCAACTACTTTAGAAAAGCATTTGGCAATATTTTTAAAGTTGGAAAAAAAACATAAAATTGAAAATACACATACCTTTACCTAGGAAGTCTACCTCCAGGTCTATCTTCAACAAAAAAGTGTTCACTTGTACCTCAAAAAACACATATGACAATATTCAGTTTTTTTAAACATTTTAAAAATAATTTTACTTTTACTGTTGAAGATTTTTTTCAGCTTTATTGAGGTATAATTGAAAATAAGAATTGTGTAATTGAAGGTGTGCAACTTGATGATTTGATATATGTAAATTATAAAATGAACACCATAATCAAGCTAATAAACATATTCATCACCTAACATAGCATTTTCTATTTTTCTCTTCATATTGTGTGAATCTTTTACCTTTTCCTTTTCAATTTTATATCCATTGAAATACTCCTCATACCCCCCTGACTTCATCCCCCAGTAACACCATTCTGTTGTCTACTTCTATACCATTGACTATTCTAGGTGCCTTATATAAGTGGAACAAGTATTTGTCCTTCTGTAACTGACAAATTTCTTAGCATAATGTCTTCCAGGTCCATCCACTTTGTCACCATAGCAGCTTTGTTTGTAATAGCTGGAAACAAACCAAAGGTCCATTTACAATAGAGTGAATAAATACATTATGATAAATTCATTTTGTGGAATATTATACTCAATAAAAATAGCTAAACTATAGCTATACGCAATAGCAAAATGAATAACTCATTTGTCTTCTGTGTCAGAGAAGTCAGGCATAAGTAAAAACATACTAAGCTATTCTATTTATAGAAAGTTTAAAACAAGATTAGTCTTTAGAATTAAAAGTATGGATGGTGTCTCTGTGGGTTCTGTGTACTTGGGCAAGGAATTGATGTGATGTAAAAACCAAAGATTGGGTTGAATTTACAGAATTCTTGGTTATGCCAATGAGTCATTGCTTTCTTCTCAAATGAAAGCAAAATGATTTCACTCAATCACAGACATATCTTAAGGCAAAAACAAAGTTAGGAAATAAGACTTTGAAATAGAAGTCTATTTTACTGCAAAGTCAACTTTCATACAGGATTGAACACTCTGACTCAGACTGAGGTTAGCTCTTCTTCTTACAAGTCTACCTCACACCCAACAAGAGTAAAAATCCTATCTAATAAAAGAGTAATATGCAAATTGACCATACCTCTGATGAAGCCACGCCCACCTGCCACACCCACCAGCCAATCAGGAGCAAATAAACCCCAACCAAGATGTCTGTGGCCACTGAGAGCAGGCTTGGGTTTCTCTAGCAATGGAGGAAGCCAAGCTTTCCACCTAACCTTGCCGGCATAGGCCTTTACTCAATGCTACAAAGTTTCAATTATAGAAGATAAATAAATCCAACAGAAATGGTGGCAGCCACAGAGCTGGAGAGAACAGAGGCTAGGGTTGCCTGGGCGATGGAGGAAGCCAAACTTCTGTAGCCCTAGAACCTATACCTTTACTCTAGGCTACAAAGTTTTAATTATATAATTTAAATAAGCCAAACTGAAATGGCTATCTCCACAGAGCGAGCAGAAGGCTTGGCTCTGTTCCAGGCTACAAAGTTTCAATTGTAGAACATAAATTAATCCCAGATCCCAGGGCCTCTGCTTGGGTCACTGGGTGGCGTGGCCAGCCTGGAAATCACCACAGGCCCCTTGCCCAGGCCACCCCACGCCCCAATGGAACCCCCTCCCTTGGTCGAGACACCCTTCAGGGCAAACCAGCTGGCCCCCCACCCATATACCAGGCCTCTAACCTATCTAATAAAAGAGTAATTTGCTGATTGACCATCACTCCAATACACATGAGGGCTACCCCCATGTGGTCAAAAATGGCTGCCCCCATGTAGACACAAGATGGCCACCACAAGATGGCCAGCAGGGGAGGGCAGTTGGGAGGTTCCAGGCCTGCAAGGGAGGGCAGTTGGAGGTGATCAAGCCTGCAGAGGAGGGCAGTTAGGGGTAACCAAGCTGGCAAAGGAGGGAAGTTGGGGGCAAACAGGCTGGCAGGGGAGCAGATAGACATCAAATAGGCTGGCAGGGTAGTGGTTATGGGGTGATCAGGTTGGCAGGCAGAAGCAGTTAGGGCCAATCAGGGAGGCAGGCAGGCGAGCAGTTTGGAGCCAGCAGTCCTGGATTGTGAAAGATATCCCAGATTGGAGAGGGTACAGGCTGGGCTGAGGGACAACCCCCCCTCCCGTGCACAAATTTTGTGCACCATGCCTCTAGTCTTTTATAATAAAGAGAAAATATTCAAATTACTGTCACACCCTCACACAAGATGGTGCCCTCATGTGGTCACAAGATGGCCACCACAAGATGGCCGGCAAGAGAGGGCAGTTATGGGGGAGGCTTACAGGGTAGGGCAGTTGGGAGCTACCAGGCCTGCAGGAAAATGCAGTTGGGGGAGACCAGGCCTGCAGGGGAGGGCAGTTAGGGGTGACTGGGCTGGCAGGGGAGGGCAGTTAGGGGCAACTGGGCCAGCAGAGGAGGGCAGTTGGGGGTGACCCGGTTGGCAAGGGAGGGCAGTTGGGAGTGATCAGGCCACCAGAGGTGGGCAGTTGGGGGCAATTGGGTGGCAGGGGAGCAGTTAAATGTCAATCAGGCTGGCAGGGGAGTGGTTAGGGGGTGATCAGGCTGGCAGGCAGAAGTGATTAGGGGCAATCAGGCAGGCAGGAAGGTGAGCTGTTGGAAGCCAGCAGTCCTGGATTGTTAGAGTAATGTATCAGCGTGCAGGCTGGGCTGAGGGACACCCCTCCCCAGTGCACAAATTTTATGCACTGTATATATATATATATATATATATATATATATATATATATATGTATGTATATATATATATATATATATATATATATATATATATATATATTTACACACACACACACACACACACACACACACTCTAGAGGCCTGGTGCATGAAATTTGTGCACGAATGGGGAGAGTTTTCCCTCAGCCCTGCCTGCACTCTCTATAATTCGGGACCCCTACACCTTTTTCTTATCTAGCTAACCTCTTCACATTTAAAAAAGTTAACTGAAATTTCAACTACTCTAGGAAATCTTCCTTGAACAAATTTCTTTACAATCTGTATTAAGTATTGTCATAATATATCATCCTTTTTCTTTAACAGCTACTTAGAGTGGATACAATGTGGTTTTCATTCTTGCATCTGAAGGTTTTCTTCTTGCTCTTGTAATAGAAAAGCTTATCCAATTTATATTTGCTCTTCAAGGGCTTATATTTGGCTCAGTTTCAAGTTGGCTTGCTGCTTTTTTTTTTAAGCAATAAATTTGCATTGTGATAGTAAGCCTCACCTGTAATAAAGCCTGTAGATTGCTCTATCTAAATATTCTATAATACCTATCACTTTAACATACCAGAGATTGTGTTCACTTATAGAAAGTAACAATAAATATCACCTGATCATTTGATCTTCTAGTAATATTTTATAGCAAGACATATTATTTTAGTAATTTAACTATTACAAAACTGAGGTGTACAGAAATAAATTACATTGAACAATAAAGAATGACTCAAATATCAAAGCATAGTATACTTAGGGCCTCCCTTGTCCTGTGCCTCAGATATCATAGCATAGTACATAATTCACATGGAACTCAGCTTTCTTTAAGGTGGGAAGGGATGCCATACTCATGAAGCAGCTACTTCCACACATATTTTTTAATTTAATTAATAGCAAATACTCTTTGTACTGATAATTGGAAAATCATCCTAGCAATTGCCTCTGTTTTTCTCTGTATTGTTGCCTTACATTCTGATGTTATTATTGTGCTTTTATTATCCACTTGCTCTAATAAGATTTTAAGAGCAGAGATCATGACTTGAGCTTGTGATTCTCTGTTATAGTGCCTAGATAAATACTCAAAGGCCATCCAGTCCAAATGACTTGTGATGAGAGTGGCCCACCCTTACTGGAGACCTCTGATTTCTATTTAAGGGCCTCACTTGTTCTGTGCCTTTACAGAGGGGTGAGTAAGGGTTGAGGGAATTTGAGGAAACTCAGACAAAATTCTCCTTCTAAAAGATTTTGCTGAGCTGACATGGGTACCACAGGGCATTTGTCCAATTAAAATCCAGACACACAGTAATAACAAAGGCACTGGTCTCCTACTGCTAATGTGTGGGGATCAAACCCCAGCCTGCAGGAACTCACCCCTGCAGTCAGGACCAGGCCACTGGATATACCTGGGCGGGTGCTCCTAACTCTAGGAAGAGGGAAACTTCCCACAGCTGCAAGCTAGAGGCCCTGGACTCCATACCATGCACCCAAAGAGGTCAGCAAGCAGCTTATTTGCCTGGAATTGTAGGGCTGCCTTTCCTGTTCCCCTGTGATCGTGGGTCTGGGCTCTGCCTGTCCAGTTGGCTCCATGATCGCTATGGCAGTCTCTGCTCTGCCGGTTCAGTTCCCCATGATTGCAATTGCAGGTCTCGGCTCAGCCTGTCCAATTCTTTCCAGGATCGCCATCCCAGGTCTCGGTTCTGCCTGTCCAGTTACCCTCTGTTCATGATGGCGGGTCTGAGCTCTGCCTGTGCAGATCTCTCTGTCACCATGATCACAGGTCTCAGCTCTGCCTGTCCTGTTCACCCAGTCCCATGATAGCCATGGCGGGTCTCTGCTTGGCCTGGCCTCTTCCTGGGGTGATGGGTAGCTTGGACCCTGCTGGAGGCTTAGGGTGCTGACAACCACCACCAGCTCATGTCTCCTTGGATCCTCTAGGAGGCATAGAGCACTGCCATGGTTACTTATAGGAGGAGTGGCCATAGTCTCCCAAATGCAGCAAAAGAGGGTTCACCTTGGAAGTCTGATGAGTCAAAAGGACAACAGCAAGGTCAACTTATGTACATGGTGTTTTTACTGTAGCAAGTAAATATACTGCAGCATATGCAAATATACTGCCATCTTTGCTGGGTTAATTTGCATATCACTCCTGATTGGCTGTGGACATATCACTCCTGATTGGCTGTGGGCATAGGGAAGGTATGGTCAATTAGCATATTACTCTTTTATTAGATAGGATGCGCATATATATATTTTGTGCCTACAGGGAACTTGCTACAGTATATATATATATATATTATATATCTATATATGATTATATGTATATATGTATATTTAATTAAATTTATTGGGGAAACATTGGTTAACAAGATCACATAGGTTTCAAGTGTAAATTTCTATGATAAAAGATCTATGTATGTACAATAATTAATTCAAAATGGATCAAATACCTAAATATATAATCTGAAACAATAAGTTATATAGGGGGAAAAAAGTACCTACTAAACTTATGGATCTTGGTTGTGGAGGAAAGGTTATGAACTTGACCCCAAATGCAAGGTAAGTAAAGACAAAAACAAATGAATGTGAGTATATCAAACTAAAAAGCTTCTGTGCAAAGCGAAAGAAACTGACAAAAAACAAAGAGGCAGCAGGCAGAATGGGAAATGATATTTGTAAACAATAGTTCCAATAAAATATATCTGAATTCAAGAAAAACACTCTGGATATTCTGTTGTGGTTTGCTTGTAATTGATTAGTATGAATGAGGTACAGGTGGTTAAGAAGGTCTTATTATAGGGATTTGGGGGGGGGGGGGATTAATATTGTACATTGTAATCTTGAGAAGAGAAAGCACATTATCCCAAAAGTCCTTTTCCAAAAGCTTCTACACCAGCACACATAAAACATACAAAGTTGCCATTTCGTTTTAAATATCCCAAAAGGCATCTTTACTTTACCCTTTATCTTATTAAATGAAGTAAATGACTCTTGTTTCTGGTGAAAGCATCCTAGGACCCTTTGGAGTGTCAACTGATAGTTCTGGGAATTTTTTAATACTGATTTATACAAATAAAGAATTTAAAGTTACTGAACAAAAGTGCTAGGAATCTTTATTTTCCCTTTGTACTCCAGAAATTAGATGTGGAGTCAAGTTGTTCCTGTAGAGGAGCTGATGTAGAACAGAACACAAAGCCTGACATGGGCCCTACCATCTGAAAAACATGATGAGACTTGAATCTCTCTTTTGGGGCTGAGAGAGAATTACCTTAGCACTCAAGCCTGCCCAACAATGCATGAGGCCATTTTTCTTCTCAGGCTGGGAAAGGGCAGTACCAGCACTGAAGTACATCTACTAAGGAAATTCTTGTCCTGCTACAATTACATATTTCATGGTTACTTATAGGAGGAGTGGCCATAGTCTCCCAAATGCAGCAAAAGAGGGTTCACTTTGGAAGTCTGATGAGTCAAAAGGACAACAGCAAGGTCAACTTATGTACATGGTATTTTTACTGTAGCAAGTTCCCTGTAGGCACAAAATACTAATTTAAGTAACATGTGGTTGGAATTATAACTTTTACCTTTGAAGCACCCATGGGGAGAGAAGGTCAAAGCTTGTGAAAGGAAAAAAAAGTGCACATACTAAGAATAGGACCAAAGCCTTAACTTCTAGGTAGAAATTATATCTCTTTATTAGAAATACCTATGAGTATATTAAATGGGAAACACTTGACATTAATAATCACCATAAAATCCTATATCATAAAAGCCTAATATGCAAATTGTCCCCTTGACTGGGAGTTCGACTGGGAGTTTGACCACTTGCTATGATGTGCACTGGCCACCAGGGGGTGGCACAGAACATGGCGGGCATAGGCGATGGGATGCTGGCAGTGGGCAGGACTGCGGCAGGATGGTGGAGCAGGTGAACAGGCAGTACCAGGCCAAGGTGTGTGCAAGCAGGTGCCCAATCGCCCCATCAATAACCCCACAGATGGTGAGCAGTGGTGGGAGGGGAGGGGAGATGGGGCCACCATCTGCCTCCCAGGTGCTGAGGCAGGCAGGCAGGGGACCTGGCCCTGACCGACCAACCCACAAGTGAGATGGTGGAGCAAGTGACAGGGCAGAGCCAGTCCATGGTGAGGTGCCAGGCAGGGCTGCAGGTCTGTGATGCTGAGGGCAGGAGCTGGGACCCAATTCCTGCAGGGTACCCTAAGGGCTCCCACCCATGCACAAATTTGTGTACCAAGCCTCTAGTAGTTATTATAAAGAAAATATACAGAAAATGACTAAACGGTTTCTGTCATCATTGAAGATCAAACTAATGTTTGGGACTAGATTATTCTTTGGGGTGAAGTTCTGTCCTGTACATTATAGGATGCTTAGCAGTATCCTTAGACTCTCCACCCAGAGATGCCAATAGTGACATTACTACATGACTATCAAAATGGTGTCTAAATATTGCCTGAGAATAGTTACAGCAGAGAGCTCCTAGAAGTCACCCACCTCATAAGTAGATGGATGGAGGCAAGGAGGAGAAGAAAAGGAGAGGTTGGAGCAGAATCTCAGGGATGACAAAACTCAGGCAAAATTACTCCCGGTTAGGAACCGTTGAACTAGAGGAATGATTGGAGAGAATTAAGGAAAAGTCTCTGAGAGCCGTGAATAAATCTTAAAAAGAATAGCAAACAGAAAATAGGTAATAAACATTCCTAACAATGGGCTATTCAGCCTCAAACTACAACCCCACCTAGAAGGATGATAAGACATTAAAGCCTCTTTTAGCACTAACTAGTTCAAAGAGTTGTATTGCTCATGAAAAGCTTCCATCTACTGAAATTGGTGGAGCTAAAACTGTAAGTAATTTTAATAGTTAAACATTACAAATTAAAGAAAGAGCAAATGAGAAAAAGGTAATAACTTTAGAAATAAAGCCTCTTAAGGGCTAATTATGATAAGGGCTTCCTTTTCAGAAACGACCTTTTCAATGATAGGCCAATTTGGATTACCTAATTATCGTACTTAATGCACACTTTTTAAATGAAGAAAACTGGCTTTATAGATTTTGTGATTTACATAAAGAAAGATAATCAACAAACCTACTGTAATCTGTCAATACAATACAATACAATACTTCTATGCTATTACCTGTGAATGCTTCCTATGGAATTTTTTTATGTTAGAAGTTGTATCATTAATTCAACTCCACTGGGGGAAATAAAAAGATGCTTGAGACAGTATCCTTGCCTTTAATAAACTTGCTATCTTGTGATTGACACAGAAATACTCTGAAATAAATTATGGTAAGATATGTCCCAAGGAAATTAATTTAATATTACAAACAAGGAATATAAATTACCTTGGAAACTCAAAGAAGAAAACATTTAATTTCAACTATCTAAGGTTGTGGGTGTGGCCTACAGGCAGGTAGAGGATTGGATATTGTTTAATGTATATTTGGAGCTAAGGCTTAAAATGATGAGTTCAACCGTCATTGTTAAAGGATAGACATGAAATTATATTATAGGTGGAAGGATCAGAAGTGTCAAAAGCCAAGAGATCAGGAGTGATGATTTCATTTATTCTGACTGGAATGTAGAACAGGTGATAACATGGGTGATACTAGAAAATTAGATGGTGGTAAGTTGTAGAGAGCATTGAAAGCCAGTGTAAGGTACATATGATGGTGATTTAAAATTTTTGCTTTTTACTTAGAGTATTTGGGTTTTTAATTATGGACTACTCGCATTGCTGCTTTTTCTAGACATGGATTTTAAATGAAGAGTACATTGTCAGAAAATTATCCTATCTAATAAAAGAGTATTATGTAAATTGACCATACCTCCACTATACCATAAACCATGCCCACTAGCCAATCAGGAGCAAGTATACAAATTAACTCAACCAAGATGGCTGAGGCCATGGAGCAAGCAGGAGGCTTGGATTTCCCTGGCAATGGAGGAAGCCAAGCTTTCTGCCTGCCCTGACCTGCCTTGGCCTGTGCACAAGGCTACAATATTTCAATTATAGAAGATAACTAAATCCCAACTAAAATGGCTGTGGCCACAGAGCAAGCAGGAGGCTTGAGTTTCTCTTGTGATGGAGAAAACCAAACTTCTTGGCCTGCCCTGGCCTGTGCTCAAGCCTACAAATTTTCAATTATAGAAGATAAATAAATCCCAGATACGAGGGCCTCCACTTGGGTAGCCAGGGTTGTAGCCGGCCTGCAAACCACCATAGGCCCCTTGCTCAGGCAGCAGCATGCTCCAAGGGAACACCAATCCTGATCTAGGATACCCTTCAGGGCAAACAAGCTGTTCCCTACCTGTGTATCAGGCCTATATCCTATCTAATCCTATTTAATAAAAGAGTAATATGCAAATTGACTGTCACTGTAACATACAAGATGGCTGCCCCATGTGGTCAAAAATGGATGCCCCCATGTGGACACAAGATGGCCAACAGGGGAGGGCAGTTGGGAGAGACCAAGCCTGCAAGGGAGGGCAGTTGGGGGCTATCAGGTCAGCAGAGGAAGGCAGTTGGGAGGGACCAGGCCTGCAAGGCAGGGCAGTTTTGAGCGATCAAGCCTGCAAGGGAGTGATTAAGCCTGCAGGGGAGGGCAGTTGAAGGTGAACAGGCCTGCAGGGAAGCGCAGTTGGGGGGAACCCAGGCTTGCAAGGGAGGTCAGTTGGGGGTGATCAAGGTTGCAGAGGAGGGTAGTTAGGGGTGACCAGGCCAGCAGAGGAGGGAAGTTAGGGACAACCAGGCCTTCAGGGAAGGGCAGTTGGGGAACACAGGCCTGCAGGTGAGGGCAGTTGGGGTGACTAGGCCTGCAGTAGAGGGCAATTGGGGGCAATCAGTGTGGCAGGGGAGCAGTTAGGCATCAATAAGACTGGCAGGGGAGTTGTTAGGGGGTGATCAGGCTGGCAGGCAGAAATGGTTAGGGGCAATCAGGAAGGCAGGCAGGTGAGCAGTTGGGAGCCAGCAGTCCTGGATTGTGAGAGGGCAGTTGGACATCCCTCGAGGGGTCCCAGATTGGAGAGGGTGCAGGCGTGGCCAAGGGACACACACCCCTGTGCACAAACTTTGTGCATTGGGCCTCTAGTTGTTAATAATCTTTCCTAAAGCATAAGTATATCTGAGATGACTTGATTAGTAGCAGTTCCAGAATTTATATTATAAGCAAACAGCTTTCCAGGCTTAGCCTTGGTGTTGCATTTATCTAGCAAACATACTATTTTACCAGAATTGTAAATCCATCTGGAGTGTTTCTGAGGAAGATGGTGGAGATTATAGAGTAACTAAAATTTCCTGAAAATCTTAATTAGATGCTACTATTAGACTTGATTAATTAAGAGACCAGTAGGTTAAGGGTTAAAGAAAAATGTTTTGATTTATGTTCTATCCAGGTATAAAGCAATACATTAGTTACTAAACCCCAAAACATCTATTTTATGCTAGAGGCCCAGTCCATGAAATTTATGTACTGGGAGGTGGGGGGTTGGAGTGTCCCTCATCCCAGCCTATACCCTCTCCAATTTGGGAGCCCCCTGGGGATGTCTGACTGCCCGTTTAGGCCCAATCCCAAGGGACTTCTGGCTCCCAAAAGCTTGCCTATCTGCCTGATTGCCCCTAACTGCTTCTGCCTGCAAGCCTGATCACCCCCTAACCACTCCCCTGCCATCCTGATCAATGCCTAACTGCTCCCCTGATGGCCTGATCGCCCTCAACTGCTCTCCCCTGCTGACCCAGTCACCCCTAACTGCACTCCCCTGCTGGTCCAGTTGCCCCCAACTGCCCTTCCCTGCTGATTCAGTCACCCCTAATTGTCCTGCCCTGCCAGCCCAGTCACCCCTAACTTCCCTCCCCTGCTGGCCTTGATTGCCCACAACTTCCCTCCCCTGTCGGCCATCTTGTGACGGCTATGTTGTGACCACATGGGATGGCCATCTTATGACCACATGGGAGCAGTCATCTTGTGCAAGGGTGTGGCAGTCAATTTGCATATTAACTCTTTATTATATGAGATACACAGGGAATAGAAGAAAAGAGCTCTATGAATGTTACAATGGGTCTTATGAAAAGTGTCCACTAGATAATAGTATAACACAGGCAAATACTTTGTTATTAAAAAACTGTGCATCTTTCAAATAAGTAAACATTCTTATGTTAATCATTTACCTGCCCAGCATGTTCTTCCCATCAGAGTTAGAAATCAAAGGCATAATAAAATTTCAAATTTATATCAAAATTAAACTCACAGGTTTATAAAAAACTTTCCTACCTAGTAGCTCACTTCTGATAACCCCTTTGTAAAGTACAAATAGTCTGAATAATCACTCACCTAAGAAACCAAACACACCTTTGTAAAAGGTGCAATAAAAAGATATGAAGATTTCATTATTGTTGCCCTTGCTCTATTAATAAGACATTTTGTGTGTCCAAACTCTAGACAGTAAGTTAAGATCTATGTGAATTATTTTTCACCTCTTGAATTATTAAATAGAAAAGAGTATCTCATCCTGTGGTCATAGTTTTTAAGGTCATGACCAAGCCACTTAGTGGTTTTAATTAAATAATAAAAACATTCCTATATTTGTTTTATTTATTTGTTTTACTTCAAATCTTCCTGTGCCTTCTGCTGAAGCATGAGTGAAATATATCCCTTATCATTATATATAATCTTCTTATATAATAAAAGGCTAATATGCAAATTGACCAAACAGCAGAACAACCAGTTGCTATGACATGCACTGACCACCAGGGGAAAGAAGCTCAATGCAGGAATGAAGGCTGAAGGTGGCAAGCACAGAAGCAGTGGTGGGAGCCTCTCCTGCCTCTACAGCAGCACTAAGGATGTCCGTTTGGTGCCTTAGGTCCACTCCCTGCCAGTTGGACATTCCCTGAGGAATGGACTGCTAAAGATTGCAAGCCAGGATGAGGGGACCATTCCCTCCGCGAGTGCATGAATGTCATGCACTGGGCCTCTAGTCCTATATAATAAAAACCCAGCAACCAAATGGTGGAACAACCAGAACAACCAGTTGACCAGTTGCTATGACACACACTGATCTCCAGGGGACAGATACTCAACGCAGGAGCTGATCTCTGGAGGTCAGTGGGCTCCCACAGTGGGAGCCGTGCTCCCATAGCAGGCTGATTCCTGCAGGCCACACCCCCCACCAGTGCAGGAATCCAGTGCACCCAGCCTCTAGATATTATATATTGACATATTGTCTTTCGCACATACCCAGTTCTTTAATCTAATTGTGTACCTGTATCTTGATTATACCCTGCCTTATATATGAAGTTTTATATCACAGTGCCCAGTTCACAGAAGCTAGTAACATTCTATAAAGGTTAACTTTATGTTTAAATAGGTGAGAACTATATTGAAAATTAGTGAAGTAAATCCCAGTCTACCCTCACTACCTACACAGAAAAATCCTCCTTTGGCCTGCGAATCTATGCTCAGAAAATAGGTTTACCTTCATTATGAAGACATTGTTAGTCATAATTCCTTCTTCCTGATCTACTCTATTCACCCCAATGTATATATTTATTTGTAATCTATGAAATATAAAATGTCCAACTTCAAGAGAAAAAATTTGGTATAACAGAAACTCAATAAGCTCTGTAAGTTAGTCAACTCTGTTTGGAATTCTGGCTCTGCTGCTTACTAACTCTGTGTCTACAGAAAGTTGCTTAACTTCTCTGAGTTTTTGTTTCCTGGTTTATGTGAACTGTAATAACAATAACTATCTCACAGTGTTATGATAAGGTTTACAGGAAATGTGTATATAGCTCTGGTCCATGGTAGGTTCTCAGGTATTGGTAGCTGTTGCTGCTGCTGTTGTCATCATTACGACATGAGAACTGAGCTGTAAGAAGTCAGCAGTAACAGATCTGAGTCCAGTGTTCTCACACCTAGGGGCAGCTGAGAACAGCAGAGAGCTCTTAGGTGGAGAACTCTCAGAAGCCACTCCTCTACAGGTGGATGGAGTTATCATAGTGGAAGGAGGAGGAAGAAAGAAGAGGCTGAAGCAGAACCCCTGAGATGACTGAGGACAGAAATGTAGGAGTACAGAGGAAAATCCATTCAATATCAAGAATAGAGTTGGGTGTGGCACTGGGCAATTGATGAAGATATTAAAGGAAAATTTCTCTACCCTGGCTGGTGTGGTTCAGTTGATTGTGCATCATCCTGTGCACCAAAAGGTTGCTGGTTCAGTTCCCAATTTGGGCACATGCCTGGGTTGTGTACTTTTCAGGCTCATTCCACACAGTAGGGAGTGTGCAGGAGGTAGGCAATTTATTTTTCACTCTCACATCAATGGTGTTTCTCTCTCTCTCCCTCTCCCTTCTCCTTTTTTTAAAAATCAATTTTTAAAAACTTTGAGGAAAAAAAAGACAAGTCTTTATTAGCAGAATAAGAAAACAGGGAATACAGCAAATCAGGGGATTCAGCAATAACACTAACCTCTCACATAGGGACTTCACAGATTACCACCACATTCACATCCATTAGTTTATGGTGCAGAAGACCCATTACCAAACCCATATAATAGCCTAAGTCTCACTCACTGTTCAGAACGTGGAAGAACCTGCAAATCCCACTGATACATAAATCTGTAACATTCATGTTTTAGAAATCAGCTCACTAGATTTCTAACTACATGTTAGAAAAGGAAAGCATATAAATTGCCCAGACTTCCAACCTGTGGGGAAAAAATTCAACAAATTGCTCTCACTCGTCCTCTTAGAGAGCCTGGAAGTAATAAGTTCCCTTGCTAAGAATTGCTGCGTGGTCAGCGTGGTCACTCATCAATGCCTGGGTGACCATAAACCCTAACGACCGCTGGCTAACTGCTGGGCCTGGGCCACCATGCAGTGCCAGGGAGGTTAATATAGTGTACTGAGATGTACTTCCCCCAAGGCTACCAATGCTGACTCTTCAGTGGTTGCTAAGGAGGAGAAATAGCCTCTTCACTGCCAAGCAGGCTTTGTCTGGGAAAATAGAGCTCTTGGCCATCCAGGCATTTTAATGGACTCTATGAATCACTGATCAGCCCAGAAAAAAATGTGAAAAAACCTCGAGTCCTAACTCTGCTGATTGACTCTTTCAACAAAGACAAATGGAGAGTCAGTCACTCTCAAATGAAGCAGGCCGTAACAGAGATCATTCCCACTAACTCTGGCCTCGCCTGTTTCTGTCCCTGGAGGACCATGGAGATAAAAGCTGCCATAAACCACAATTCCTTACAAACAGCAAAAGAGAGTAGATGGAGAAAAGAATGGATTGAATCACCCTATGTCCTTCAAAAAGTGTCAACCTTGGCTCATAGCAGGTAAGAGTACTAAAATGAGTGGACCCCTCTGTTTTCAGAAGTGACTTCAACATGATTGGGGCATGACACAAATTAGAAATAAGGATCTTAGCCTTGGAAAGTAAAGCATTTTATAAATGTGAAATGTGTGGCAGAGAGGCAAATATAAGTGCCCAAGGTCAGACTGTTTATTGAAGGCAGGATTGGAACTAGGTCAAGTGACTATGTACTTCCAGTCAGTGTAGAGGAGGTCAGATTGCCATGTGGAGTGGACTGGACAGAAAACAGAAAGAAGAATTTTTACATGCAATATGTGAGGAGTCTGAGCATTAGCTGACTAGATGCTGATGACTTCACAAATAATACATACTTTGAAGCCATGTTTTAGCTCAAATATTGGCCCTGCTCTACCTACCCTCTTTAGCCATGAGAAGTCACTTGACTGCTGCCTTTGTCTCCTATCCATGAAATTAAGATGACAAAATTTTAGAGCTTTTGTAGAAATTCAAGGAGATAATGCACCCAGCATAATGCCAAATATATACCAGATGTTCAACAAATCGCAGTAGTATAGAGGTGTAAAAAGTGGATTCTGGAGTCAGGAGACTTGATTTTGTAAATGAGTTACAGGTACAACAATGAAGCAGCCCATAACAGAGATCTTTCCCACTAACAAATAATCTATGTTTGGGTAAGATATCCTCTCTGCCCAATTTCTCAATTATAAAAAATAGACATGATAATACTAGTTACTACCTTATAAGACTAATTTGAGAATTAAATGAGAAAATACATACAAGGTACCTCCTGATGTAACTAAAACTTGATAGGTGCTCAAAAAATATTAGATGTTATGTCATTATTCTCTTTCTCAGCCCCTTCCTCTTTCCACCCATACTCTGCCATCATATCAGGGGTGACTTCCCATCACTTACATATCATTTGTTCAATAAATTTTCTGGTCTTGGATGATCCTGTTACACCAGTGATCTCTCACTCTATACTTCTCTAGCAAACCACACCCTCAGTTCCAACTTGTACCAGATCATTTCCTGAATGCAATTATTTTCTAAAAGTTTTAATTCCAAATTCCACCTCTTTAATCACAACTTCATATTTTCCCACCCACTCTTAAATCCCAAGTACCATGCTCTCCATAAAGTTTTGCCAGGTCCAGTTATAAAGTGTAGGATTTAGGAGAGTAAGACTTCCACTCAATGGGCATGACTGCTACCAGCCTCATCTAGTTTTACCAATTTAAACCTGTTGGTTCCCTTTAGTTACTCAGAATAAGAGCTATCATCTTTTTAAGCACATTTGATCATGCATGGCCTAATCAGAACAACAATACACCTAAGTGGATTTAAAATCTCCATAGCCCACACAAAGTTATCTGATAAATTAGGGAAGTACTATTCACTTCTGCATATTTTATTCTTTGATTTTGTTAATACCATTTTGGTAGGAAGATGAACCTGGAATACTGAATGTAATCAGATCGCCTAATGGCATGGCATTGATGGCAGGAATGTTATTGCTTTCATCCTTGGCAGTGTGTAAAACATGAGGGAGTTTTTTGCCTGTGCCTCTATGCTAAGAATTTCTGATTTTAATTGGGTAGGGATGAGGCCTGAGCATTAGTGCTTTCTAAATGCCACTGTGGTGAATTTAATGCTCAGACAGGGTTGAGAACAACTGCAACAGAGGGAAAGAAGAGATTGTTAGAAGTTTCTTTTATCTAATATCAATTTAAATCTTCAGTAGTATGCTAAAGCTGGTTTGTTGTAGTTCGTTAAAATTGATTGATAAATTTCAGAAATTTTGCTTAGCCAATTGGTTCACATTGGTAAATTAAAAGTGGTCATTCAGGAGAATTTACACTTCAGCAAATACTAAAAATCAGGGATTTCCCCTTGATTTCTGTACATATACCCTGAAGTGGAATTATAGATGAGTTAGTGCTTCTTTCTTTTCTTTTTTATTGAGATAGCATCCTATTTAATAAAAGAGTTATATGCAAATTGACCATCACTCCAACACACAAAATGCCACCCCCATATGGTCAAAGATGGCTTCCACCATGTGGACACAAGATGGCCACCACAAGATGGCTTGCAAGGGAGGGCAGTTGGGAGGGACTAGGCCTGTAGGTGATTGCAGATGAGGGCGACCAAACCAGCAGGAAAGGACAGGTAGGGGAAACCAGGCTGGCAAGAGAGGGCAGCTAGGTGTTGATCAGGCTGGCAGGGGAGTGGTTAAGGGGTGATCAGGCTGGCAGGCAGAAATAGTTAGGGGCAATCAGGTAGGCAGGCAGGTGAGTGGTTGGGAGCCAACAGTCCTGGATTAGGCCCAGTGGGATTGGGCCTAAAAGGGCAGTAGGACATTCCTTTAGGAGGGGTCACAGATTGGAGAGGGTGAAGGCTGGGCTGAGGGACACCCTCTACGTGCAAAAATTTCATGCACCAGGTTTCTAGTTGGTTAATAACAATATACATAAGTTTCAGATGTACAGCATTATAATTCCCTAGAGGCCCAGTGCACAAAATTCATGCAGGTGAGGGGTGTCCCTCAGCCCAGCCTGCACCCTCTCCGATCTGGGACCCCTTGAGGAATGTCTGACCGCCCATTTAGGCCCTATCACCATGGTGAGGTCTAAATTGGCAGTCGGACATCCCTCTCACAATCCAGGACTGCTGGCTTCCAACCATCCTCCCCTGCAGGCCTGGTCCCCCACAACTGCCCACCCCTGTTGCCCTGGGTCCCCCCGAACTGCTGTCCCTTGCTGGCCTGGTCTCCTCCAACTGCCCTCCTCTGCCAGGTCAACTTGTGGTGACCATCTTGTGACAGCCATCTTGTCTCCAGATGGGATCAGCCATCTTTTACCACATGGGGGTGGCCATCTTGTGTCTTGGTGTGATGGTCAATTTGCATATAACTCTTTTATTAGATAGGTTAACTGTATGCATTAGAGCGTGCTCACCCCTAAAAGTTCCATTTCCATACAACTTAAACTTTAATTCTCATACAGATAACTTTGAAATCTTGTTGAGAGTCTTAATTTTATTTTCCTTTTCCTCTGCTTGTCCTTGAATCAGAAATTATATCTAAAACCACTCTCCTCTTGAGTGTTTCAGATTAAAGTTTTTTCCACTACGGTTTACTATGAAATGGCTCTGCTTTCTCTTCTTTTCAATAGAAGTGGCTGCCCAGGGGGAATTAGCCCAGTGGGAAATTGATAAATACCTTCATAAATGGGAACTGACAGAGTTGAGGAGAAGACCTTACTTTCTATGCAAATCTATTTACTCTCATTTCCTCTTTGGTCTGGTAATTGATAGTTCTATTGATTTATTAATTTAATTTCCATGGCTTTCTAGACCTGCCAGAAATTCTTCCAATACTACAACATAGGAGTTACTGTTTTTCATATATTTTATTGCAAATGTGTAAAAGAAAATAAAACTTACCCAGGGCACACACGATGGCACAGAGTATCCAAGAGAAAAAATGGCCTTAGAAGTTATCTAGCCCAAGCCTCTCATTTTGTAAATGGCCTAATAGGTCCAGAGAGTTTAGATGATTTACCCAGGGCCATACCTCCAGTCAGTGGCAGAGCCAGAACTGTTCATAACTCAAGTCTCTTCACTTCCAAGTTACTTTCCTTTTTTTCCCTATGCCCTTGTACTTCAGTGTGGTCTGTCCACCAGCAGCTCTGATATCATCCTTGGGTTTGTAAGAAATACAGGCCAAAGTCCAGAACCTACTAAAAACTAATGTGTATCCCAACAAGATCCTGTGTTTATTTTGTATGTACATTAAAGTTTAAGAAACAGTAATCCATTCAATAATTCCACTTCTGGGTGTATACCCAAAATAACTTAAAGTAGGTTCACAAAGATATATTTGTACATACATGTTGATAGCAATATTATTTACAATAACCACAAGATAGAAACAACCCAAGTATCCCTACATGGATAAATAGATAAACAAAATGTGGTATGCACACACAATGAAATATTATTCATTCTTTAAAAGGAGGAAAATTCTGACACATGCTATAATATTAATGAAACATGAGGACATTATGTTAAACTAGAAGCCTGGTGCATGGATTGGTGCACATTGAAAGAAAATTAATTAGAAGGTGGCCGAGGGGACTGGACAAGATGGGCTGGACACACACCCTGGAGCCAACTTCCTGCAGTCCCTTCCTGGCCAGCTGCACCTGGTGCAGTGCTGGAGTTCAAAGGGCATCTCTGGCAGGTGGGATCCCTCAGCCTTGCCCGTGGAGAATAGGCTGAAACCAGCAGTTCGACATCCCCTGATGGGTCCTGGGGTGTGAGAGGACATTATGCAAAGTTGCTGTCTTTAAGTAGATCCTGCATTAAGCATCTGCTCCCTGGTGGTCAGTGTGTGTCATATCTACCAGTCAGATGGTCAGATGGTCAGATGGCTTTTATATATATAGATAAGATAAAATGAGTTTTGAATTTGGTTATACAACAATGTGAATATGCTTAATGTGTGTATAATTTAACACTGCTAAGTTTTACAGTTTAAATGGTTAAAATGATAAGTTTTATGTTACATATATTTTGCCATAATTTTAAAAAACCTTCACTTAAACAAAAAGAAACACTAATCCATACCTATTTGACTCTGTTTTCTGAAAGTTTTCATTCAACAACTGAAGGGGATGTCAAGTGGAGATAAAAACAAGTAAGGATAAATGGTGATTGGGAGGGTGTAAATAAATAAAAAATAAATAACAATAAATAGATAAAGTTTTTTAAAAGAAGGCTATTGAAATGAGTTGAATAAAAAAAATTTATTTCTTTAAAATTATTTTGATTAGGCTTTCTGAGGGCTCAGAATCCTAACAAAAACCTCTAGATATATATTTAATACTCATATACTCATGGGACCAACTCAAATTAGGACTCCCACTTTTAACATGGAAAGTTCCCATGTCACAAGAAACCCCTCACTCCTGAGCTACCCCAAAATAAATGAAAGCCAGTGTCATCAGGTCTGTCTGTAGTCAATATTTGTCCAAAACCTATTTATTAAACAAATCTTAGAGAGATTATGCAGCAGCTAAGTAGAGCCAGATTCAAACTCAGAGCTGGCTGGCAAAAAAATTAAAGAATTCCAATCAAATGATTAAGAAAAAGGGAAGAGTGAGCATAAAACCTTTGGGCTGATATTATTGTATCATAAGGTAATATTATTGTAACTAGAGGCCTAGTGTATGAAATTTGTGCATGGGGGGGGGGGTATTGTCCCTCAGCCTATCCTGCACATCTCCAATCTGGGATCCCTTGATGGATGTCTGACAGCCCATTTAGACCCGAACCTGGTGGGATTGGGTCTAAACAGGCAGTTGGATATCCCTCTCACAATCCAAGACTGCTGGCTACCAACTGCTCACCTGCCTGCCTTCCTGACTGGCCCTAACTGCTTCTGCTTGCCATCCTGATAACCCCCTAACCACTCCACTGCCAGCCTGATTGATGCCTAACTGCTCCCCTGCCAGCCTGTTTGCCCCTAACTGCCCTCCCCTGCAGGCCTGGTTACCCCTAATTGCCTTCTCCTGCAGGCCTGGGCCCCCCAATTGTTCTCCCTGGCAGGTCTGGGTCCCCCCCAACTGCCCTTCCCTGCAGGCCAGTCACCCCCAACTTCCCTCCTCTCCTGGCCAGGTCACCCCTAACTGCCCTCCCCTGCAGGCTTGATTGCCCCAACTGCCCTCCCTTGCAGGCCTGGTCCCTCCTTGCTGCCCTCCCTTGCTGGCTATCTTGTGGTTACCATCTTGTGTCCACATGGGGGCAGAATCTTTGACCACATGGGGGCAACCATCTTGTGTGTTGGATTGGTGGTCAATCTACATATTATTCTTTTATTAGATAGGATAGAGGTCTGGTGCATGGGTGGGGACCAGCTGGTTTGCCCTGAGAGTGTCCCAGGTTGGGGTTCCCTTGTGGTGTGGAGTGGCCTTGGCGAGGGGCCTGTGGTGGTTTGCAGGCCATCCACACACCCCCAGCAACCCAATTAGAGGCCCTAGTATCTGGGATTTATTTATCTTTTACAATTGAAACATTGTAGCCTGGGGCAGAGCCAAGCCTTCTCCTCACTCCATGGCCCCAGCCATTTCTGTTTGGGATTTTTTAAATTCTATATTTGAAACTTTGTAGCCTAGAGTGGAGGCCAAGGCTCCTCCATTGCAGGGGGCAACCCTAGCATCCTGCTCTCTCCAGGTCCATGGCTGCTGCCATTTTGTTGGGATTTATTTATCTTCTATAATTGAAACTTTGTAGACTTAAGCAGAGGCCTGCGCTGGCCAGGGTGTGCAGAAACCTTGGTTTCCTCCATCACCAGGGAACCCCAAGCCTCCCTCCTGCTTTCTCTGTGGCCACAGCCAGCTTGGTTGGGTTAATTTGCATACTTGCTCCTGATTGGGTGGTGGGAGTGGCTGGTGGGCATGGCTTGTGAGTGTAGCAGAGTGAGGGCTAATTTGCATATTGCTCTTTTATTAGATAGGATATCTCTCATTAGCATTTGAGTTTAGAATTAAAAGAAATTGAATCTGCTCTGTCAAAACTTCTTAGCTAATGGGCTTTTCTGTCCCTATTAAATTCATTATAATCAGTAATATTCTGAAAAGTTCACAAGATGCTGTTCTTCTAAAGCAAAGACACATTGTTCATTTGTGTGTTGTGTTTAGAATGACTGTGGGACACAGGGAAGAAGCAATGGAGAATGACCCTCAGTGTGGGATGTCATCAGGTCTGTTCTGTCTTTAGACAGTATTTGCCCAAAACCTTCTTAATAAAGGACTTTGGTGGTGATGGGAGTGTAGGTTTTAAAAATCACTGCTAGAAAAATCATTGTAGTTACTTGAAATGTTCAAAATATAGGCTATTTGATGGGCAAAGATGTTTGGATTATAGTCAGAGAATAACTCTATTTGATTTTTGGGGGTGGGTAGCTGAGAAATCTCAAAATAATTCACACATCTATATTACCTCTGTCTTCAGCTTTGGGTGCTAAAAGAGGGGAATGAAGAAGAAGAAGAAGAAGAAGAAGAAGAAGAAGAAGAAGAAGAAGAAGAAGAAGAAGAAGAAGAAGAAGAAGAAGAAGAAGAAGAAGGGCAACTACTGAAAAGACAATGGGAGGATAAGAGACTGCCACACTCTGAGGATAAAAAGCTAAATTAAGAGCACTAGCCAGAAAGCATCTAAGAAAGAGAGACTGCCTGAGCTCCAGAAGAGGACAGAAAATGGATTCCCTTTATTTCATTATAGATCAGGGAATCACTCTGATGATGCTATAATATCTGAGGAAACTCTGTCACTGAGCATATGGCTTTGTTTGCTTTTCACTGTTCACTCACTGAGATTAATAATAAAACCCTTAATCATGCATGGAGTGGGGAAAGCTGGTGTGAGCAGGTACTGCTCCAGTATAGCATGGGTGGGGGGTTAAAAGAGAATCTCTAGTTGTTATCTGTGAAAAGAAAACAATAGAATGCTAGCTCCCTTCAGCATGTAGAAAGAGAAAATGTATATCTTAGAGAGAGCTGGCCTTGGTGAAACAAGGAAGCAGGCCAGATGATTGAACCCAAACATCCCCCTTGTAGGTCCACTGAAAAATGCTCTTGGCCATTCATAGACCAACCCTTCAGAAATAAATGCAGCCAAGCTAAGGACAGAATAGAGCCGGTTTGACCTTTATCTTCTATAACAAACTTGACAAATGATGTTCATTTGCCTGGCAAATGCACGTGATTGCCCCCCAAAAGACTGTTGCAAATTGCCTGTGTGAATAAATTCACTATTGCAAAACAGGATGCAAGTAAGCAAGAGTGATGTTACATGGACATATCTTTATTTCCCTCAAATGTATTAGTATATGATAAGAAAAGTGGGCAACTTAGCTACATACCTTAATTTGTTATAAAGTCAAGAATGACTGTTCACACAAAAAGATCTGTACATTTATAGCATAATTATTCTCAATAGCCAACAAGTAGAAATAGTCCAAATGTTAATTGACTAGTGAATGAACAAACAAAATGTGATATATCCATGAATATTATTTGACAATAAAAAGGAAAAAATTACTGCAAATGGCTGAACCTCAAAAACATTATGCTAAATAAAACAAGCCAGATTCAAAAGAACATATTATTTCCTTTATACAAAATGTCAAGAAAAGGCAAATATAGACAGAGTGTAGATTAGTCGTTGCCCTGGAGTTGGGGGTGAGAATGAGTAACTGTGCTAGTAAATGGACATGAGGTTTCTTTTTAAGTTAAGGGCAATGATCTAAAATTAGTTTTTTGTTGATGTTTATACAACTCAACAAATATACTAAAGTTCATTGGCATGTACACTTAAAATAGGTGAATTTTATGCTATATAAATTATATCTCCATAAATTGCTTTTAAAAAGAAAAAATTCTTTGGGGGAAAAAATGGCTCATGACATTTCTCATCACTGATAGACTGGCCTTGCCAAAATCCTTCCCTCTGAGGCTGGTCTCTGGCATCTCCTGGCACTTAGTTTAGAGTTGTTAAAATGTGCCCTATGTCTCCTTTTTTGTGGATAGAAGTGTGGCACTATCCCCTTTGGCACATTGGCACATTTTATTAAATACTAGAGGCCTGGTGCACGAAATTTGTGCATGGGGAGGATGAGGGAGTTCCTCAGCCTGGCCTGCACTCTCTCCAGTCTGGGATCTTTCTCATAATCCAGGACCACTGGCTCCTAACTGCTCACCTGCCTGCCTGCCTACCTGATCACCCCTAACTGCCTCTGCCTACCTGTCTGATCACCACTAACTGCCCACCCCTGCTGGCCTGATCGGCCCCAACTGCCCCCCACTGCCAACCTGCTTGACCTCAACAGCCCCACACACACACTGGCCTTATCACCCCCAAATGCCCTCCCTACTGGTCTGATCACCCCTAACTGCCTCTGCCTCAGCCCTGCCACCATGGCTTTGACCAAAAGGATGTCTGGAAGGTCTCCCAGTATAATTAGTATATTACTCTTTTATTAGTATAGATAATCATCCCCATTATACTTGCAAGATTGCTTTGTATAGACAGTCTATCCTAGAAGCAGAAGAACCATAAGTTGTTGTGCATGGCTTGGTCTCAAAAACAAAACACAGGAAAAAATAATGTAAAACATGCTGTCATAAGTTTCCTGTTGTTTATCCTTGGGGCATTTCCACCAGAAGGGTGAGGGGGTGGGGGGCAGGAAGGATAATGATCATGTTTTCTGGATGCTAGTAAATGATTACATTAAAGAATATTTTTATGTGTGAAATGAGAATATAAAGGTAATATTTCCTATTGACACTCGATATAAACAATAGTGCATTGCAAACGACTTGCAAACTCAGTTTTAACAAATTCTTATCACCACACTCAGATCTGAAAAATGTGATAAACAGATTACAAGTTTATAATAATGTTTGCAATGGTACAATCCTATGAAACAAATGTTAGCATGCTTAAATTTTATTTAGATTACATCTCTGATTACAAATTTTTTAAATCTAAAATATACAAGTGGGAAGGAAACTGAAATACCATTTAGCCAGTCACCTGAGCTGATGCAACAAAGAACTGAGAAGCAGCTTGCTGCTAATCTCACAGAGTAGGGAAGGCAAAGCAGGCTCCTGACTCACTATGACGTGCTCTTTGCCTTATAACTCTAGTTCCTGAGCATGCAGAAAGGTTGCACACTGGATATGAAGGCGTAGGAGAGGGGTTTCCCCTCTGGGCACACCTTGTACTTAGTTGGAATTAGAGTGGAAGGGACCAACTGCTATTTTGTGGACTAAATCCAAGTTTGCTTGACCAACATGGATTTTTTTTTAAATTTAAATTGGTTGTCAGATTTCCTGTTTGTTTGTTAATTAGAACTTTGGCAATCCTGGGCCAGCCTTTTTCTATAAAAGCAGTCCCTGGAAGAGTGGCAACTGCCCTGCTTAGGGGTGCTTTCCCTCCTCATTGTGAATTTTTTCCAACACCTGAACTGCTTTTCTCATTTTGATTACCCAGATCCTTGTCGGCATTTGAGTTGTGAGTGAGGGGATCTGGGATACTAACTCCTAGGACAGATGTGTGGCACTTAGTAGTTGGTTGGCTGAGTTCTTAGTATCTCTAGTCGGATATAATTTATGCAACAGACAGCCATTGGGAACACATATCAGCAACAGATTTATTGACTATCCTGGAGTTGACTTAGAAATTGTTGGGCTGTTTTCAAAGACAGAGCATTGGACAGCTTCGGGCAAGATTGTTTTCAACATTTGTGGGGCCCTGCGTCAGAATACAAAAAAAGGCCCATATATCCTAGGCTTATATTTATAAAAGTTACGAACTTAAGTTAAACAGACTATTCAACACAATCTATATTTCCTGGACAAGGGACCTATCTTACACAAGGCCAGTTTTAAATGTAAAATTCTCAGACACCTTGGAGTTTCAGACCAGAACAAGATAACCTATTGAAATCTAGCCATATAACCTGACCCCACAGCCAACCCTGTCTCTTTCTTTCCCATGGCAATTCTCTACCACAAGGGGCTTCATGCACATATGTGTATACATCCGGCTATCGTCCCAAACTCTGCCCACAACTTTCCCCTCAAGCTCCTTTCCTAGCCACTCCTTGGGCCTAGGGAATGTCACACAGGTGGTTGGCAAGGTTCCGTGAACCTTAGTCTTGGAGCTAAACCCAGCCCACAGTATGTTTTGGTATGGGCTTTACGCTGAAAATGGTTTTCACACTGTTAAAAGGTTGTAAAAAAATTTTTTTAAAGAATATGTGACAGGGACTCTAAGTGGCCTGTAAAAAAACAAATCATCTTATCCTTTACAAAAAATTTTGCCTATGTTTATTCTAAGTCCTACGGCAGGGTTCTCTCTCCCTCTGATCTGAGATCCAGCACTTTCTAAAACTATCATGCAGCAATTGAAAGTCTACTTTTCTCTGCCTAATTCCCCCAATGACCCTGGAACTAGCCCTCTAATTCTATCTTTTATGGGGTCTTCTAAACCAGAGAGGATTTGGATGGGGTTGAAGGTAAAGGCTATAGGTCCATCAATGCATATTGAACACCAGCTTTGTGTCAGGCATGTGCTAAGTCGTTTGCATGCATTATCTTGTTCAACCTTCTCAGACCATTTCTAGTCAAGACAATAACCTAAGTCATCCAAACAAACCCTGTGGGTGAGGAGACGCGAAAAAGCCTGGTATTCTTGTGTTTGCTAAAATTAGCACTATCATCAATAGCATCGTTTAACTTTAATGTGATGATGTGCATAATGGAGAGGAGAATCAATCATTTTAGTCATTTAAAAAACAGGTACAGTTTTAGTTAAGTGCAAAAATGAATCTTTTCTTTGTTCCCCAGCAAAGGGATTGGAGAGTTTAGCTGCAGCTCAGTAGTTAGGAGTTCAACCGCCTACCAGTGGCTGGCAAACTCATTAGTCAGCAGAGCCAAATATCAACAGTATAACGATTGAAATTTCTTTTGAGAGCCAAAAATTTTAAACTTAAACTTCTTCTAGTGCCACTTCTTCAAAATAGACTAGCCCAGGCCGTAGTATTTTGTGGAAGACCCACACTAAAGGGGCCAAAAAGCAGCATGTGGCTCCCGAGCCGCAGTTTGCTGACCACTGGGGCCCTAGAGACCTTAGTGATTGTGATTAAATTCCACCTCAGCTTCTCTGCTCTGCCTCTCCAAGGAGAGAGACAGATGGTGTGTCAGGCGACAGAAGATCACATCACATGGAGATGAATATCTTGCACTGGCTCAGAGGCAGTCTTATATGAAGCCAATGGCCGCGAATGGAATCAAATCCTTACATTAGGAAGAGAGGCATCCAGGAGTTGCCACGTTGTGTAGCTGTGGCATCTTACCTCACAACCTGCCTGGGGTGCTATAACCTGCTATTTCCTTACCACACAAAGCTCTTCCCAAGGAAAACAGGCTCTTCCTTCTCACAGAAAAGCATCATTTCAGATCCCTGAACTATGAGAAGAACAAAGAAACCTCTGAAAAAGTCACTCATGACCTTTGCGGCTTATCTGATTTTCTTATTCACAGCCATACTGATGACTTTTATTTTTTTATGAGTAAAGGCAAAAGCCTTACAATCATTAAATAAATCAGAGAATAGGAGGGTTTTCTTCATAAGAAATAGCTTTATCTATTGCTATGACACACAAAACCTTGGCTGCAAGCTGGTAGAGAATTGAGTGAAATTTTTTTTAAATCATAAAAGTACAGATGATATAGTAAATGTACATACACTCATCACAAAGAGAGAATGATCTTGTTATAATTGCTTTAGATATTATTGAAACAAAATAAAATAAATATTAGTTTCCATTTCAATTTTCTTTTTAAGGCACATCTCACAGTCCCATCTAACCTACCATCTGATAAATTATATTAATAGCTTCATGCTGAATTATTGTTCCCTAGAGTAAGTCTAATTTGCTCAATATGTGTATGCAATACTGTAGTAAATTTTGTTTTGATGATATCATTTATTATTTGGGCATTTATGTTCATTAGTAATATTGGATTTTTTTTATTTTTTTTATATATTTTATTGATTTTTTACAGAATGGAAGGGAGAGTGATAGAAAGTCAGAAACATCGATGAGAGAGAGACATCGATCAGCCGCCTCTTGCACGCCCCCCACTGGGGATGTGCCCGCAGCCAAGGTACATGCCCTTGCCGGAATCGAACCTGGGACCCTTCAGTCCGCAGTCCGACGCTCTATCCACTGAGCCAAACCGGTCTTGGCAGTAATATTGGATTTTAATAGGAGCTTTAAAAGTGAGGTGGGTAACTTACCTCCTTTTTCTATTCTCTGAAATAGTTTGCATATTAAAGAGATTATTTATGACATTTAAGTTTGGAGAAATTCATATATAAAATTATTTTATGTATTTATGTTGGTAAGAATTTTTACTACTAATTCAATTTTTTAAAGTTTTTAATTGCTGGTTTTTAAACATCTTGGTCATGTTTTTAATTTACACTTTCCAATTTATTGACAAAAGTTGTTCATGGTATTCTTTTGACAAATCTTAAAAATTCAATTGTACTTGAAATATATTCCTTTTACAACTTCTTTCAGTATTTATTAGTGATTTCTTTCCTTTTTCCAGTTAATTTTGTCAGATGTTTTATTTATTATTCAAATACTAGCTCTCTGCTTTTGATAATTTCTTTTTCTTTAATTCCTTATTTCACTAATTTTTCATTATATCCTTTTCCTATTTTCTTTCTCTTTTGATTTTTTCCATCTCCTTGATATAAAACTTTAATCTCATTTATTTTCATGATTTTTTAAATAAACAAAGCATCACATCATTTTATATGTAATTTCTGTGTTTTGTTCAAAGCTAAATATTTTATTTATTCAACTATGGTTACCTCTTTAACTTTTGAGTTAAGTGTTTCCTTGTTTTCAAATTAATTTATTTTTTAAAAACTTTTCAATTAACTTCATATTTAATTGTTTTTTTATAATTGAACTAACTCTTTATGATATCAGTTCTTTGGAATCTGTTGTGAGTCCCATTGTGCCATTATAGAAAGTCGATTTGGGAGAATGTTTTTGTGTATGCATGAAAAGAATTTAAGTTCTCTATATAGGTGCTGGATCAAGCTAATTAAATGCATTATTCATATTACTATAGTTCTATGATATTTTCTGCACAAGCTATCAATTTCTGAATACAATATTTTAAAATCCCCCTCTGTGATTGTATTAATATAGTAAATTGCATTGATTATTTTTTTATTGTTAATCTACCCTTGCATTCCTGAAGTAAATCCTACTAGGTCATGATTATTTTTATTCAGTTTGCTATGGTTTATTTAAGGTTTTTGTTTCTATGTGTATAAGAGAGATTAAATTGTTAATTCTAGTATCCCTGCAATAAAATGATTTGGGAAATGTTCCCTCATTTTCAGTCCTCTGGAACATATTAAGTGGGATCAATATCCTATCTAATAAAATAGTAATATGCAAATTGGTCATCACTCCAACACACAAGATGGCTGCCCCCATATGGTCAAAGATTGCTGCCCCAATGTGGACACAAGATGACCCCACAAGATGGCCAGCAGGACAGGGCAGGGCAGGGCAGTTGTGTGCAATCAGGCGAGCAGGAGAGGGCAGTTAGGGGTGACCGGGCCAACAGAGGAGGGAAGTTGGGAGGGACCAGGCCTGTAGGGGAGGGCAGTTGGGGGTGATCAGGCCTTTAGGGGAGGGCAGTTAAGGGTGACTAGGCCTGCAGGGGAGGGCAGTTGAGAGGGACAGGCCTGCAGTGGAGGACAGTTGGGAGGGACAAGGTCTGAAGCGGAGGGAATTTTGGGGGGCTCAGGCCTGTAGGAGAGGGCAGTTGGGGGCAACCAGGCTGGCAAGGGGGGACAGTTAGGTGTTACCGGGCCAACAGGGGAGAGCAGTGGGGACAACCAGGCCTACAGGTTAGGACAGTTAGGGACAATTGGGCCAGCAGTGGATCAGTTCAGCATCTATCAGGCTGGCAGAGGAGTGGTTAGGGGGTGATCAGGCAGGTAGGCAAGTCAGCGGTTAGGAGCCAGCAGTCCTGGATTGTGAAAGGGATTTCCTACTGCCCTAAAGGGGTCCCAGATTGGAGAGAGTGCAGGTTGGGCTGACACACACACACACACACACACACACACACACATACACACACACCCTCCCTCCCCGTGCATGAATTTCATGTACTGGGCCTCTAGTTTCTTACATAAATGCTTTGAAGATTTATCAGAAAAATTATTGGGAGCAGTATTTTTTTGTGTGGAAAAGTTTTAAAAATGAATTCAGATTTCTTGATACATATGCAGATCCAGGTGTTCTTTTTTCTCTTGAGTCAGTTTTGATAAGGTCTGTTTTTCAAGAAATATGTGTATTTTGATAAAATTGCTAAATTGACATAAAGTTGTTTATAATATTTTTATTACTTTTAAATATTTGTAGAATTTATAGCCAACTCCTAAATTTTATTTCTGAAATTAGTAATGTCTGTTTTCTTTTTATTTTTACTTCCTTTATTGGGATAACATTGATTAATAAAATTACATAAGTTTCAGGTGTACAGTTCTATAATACATCATCTGAATATTATATTGAGTGTTCACCATCACAAGTCAAGTCTCCTTCCATCACCATTTTTTTCCCCTTTACTCTCTTCTCCCTCCCCCCACTCTTCTTTTCCTCTGGTAATCACCATACTGCTGTCTGTGTCTATGACTTGTTTGTTTTTTGCTTCACCTTTTCACAGTCCCCCAAACTCCTTCCCCTCTAACAGCTGTCAGTGTGTTCTCTGTATTTTTCTTGATCAGTTTTTTAAAGTTTATGAATTGCATTTGGTTTTAAAGGCTTTTTAGTTTCTATTTCATTGATTAGTGCCATTATCTTTATTATTTCCTCCCTTCAATTTTCCTTAGTTTTAATTTGTTATTCTTTTTCTAGCTTAACAAATTAGAAATTTGATTTTCAATGTTTTTTCTAATATATGCATTAAGAGCCATAATTTCCCCTCTAACCATTATTTTAATTTAATCACATACCTTTGATATAGCACATTTTAATTATTGCCCATTTAAAATATTTTATTAAGTTTATTGGAGTGATATTGGTTAATAAAATTATATAGGTTATGAAATAGACACAATTTTTTTTAATGTAGTTAAGATTTTTCTCTTTGAGTTATGAATTTTTTAAAGTGTATGACCTAATTTCCAAGTAATTTGGAAATCATTTTTGTTATGATGTATTGCTTAATTCCACTTTTGTCTGAAAATACAATTTATTAATTTTAATCCTTTAAAATTTGTTGAGACTTGCTTTATGACACAACATATGGTCCCTTTCCAGATTCATGTAAACCTGGAAAAATAATACTATTTTTTAGTCGATGGGTGAAGTTTTTGCAAACATGTTTTGTCAAATTAAATAATTATGTTGTCTAAATCTTTTGTATTCCTATTTTTTTAACAAAGATAGAAAAATATTTTTCTTTGTATTTAATAAAGACTGAAAAAAAGTCTCAAAACATATGAAAAGCTAGGTAAGTTGCTCAAAAGCAGGAGATCACTTGGAAATTCCTTTTTATTCTGATTAGAATTGTAGGTTTTTCTTTTATTTTTAAAAAATTTTTATTGTTGAGACTATTACATAGGTCCCCCTTTCTCCCCCATTAACCTCTTCTAGCTCCCTCATCCCTGTCCCCGCCCCAGGCCAGTATTCCTATTTTTAATATTTTTGTTCTATGAGTTACTGGGAAAAGAAGGTTAGAAATACCAACTATGATTATGTATTTTCTCATTTATTCTTCTAGTAGTATATGTTACTAGGCATACACAAAGTTTTATTTTTTTTGTTGCCATTTCCAAGGTCAAATTTCTAGTACGAACAATGGTAAATGAAAGTAATGATAACAGCATCTTTCTCTTGTTCTTTATCTCTAGGGTAAGTTCTTATTGTTTCAATACTAAACAGTAGTAATATTCCAATACTAAATTTGATGTTTTCTTTTAGGTTCTTTATAAAATAGTAGAGGCCTGGTGCACAAAATTTGTGCATGAGGGAGGGGACTGGGGGTCCCTCAGCCCAGCCTGCATCCTCTCCATTCTGGGAGCCCTCGAGGGATGTCCGACTGCCCATTTAGGCCTGATCCCGGTAGAATCGGGCCTAAATGGGCAGTCGGACATCCTTCTCACAATCCAGGACTGCTAGCTCCAAATTCCTCACCTGCCTGCCTCCCTGATTGCCCCTAACCACTTCTGGCTGCCAACCTGATCATCCGCTAACCACTACCCTGCCAGCCTAATTAATGTCTAACTGCTCCCCTGCCAGGCTGTTTGCCACCAACTTCCCTAGTCTGTCTGCTTGGTCACCCCTAAATGCCCTCCCCTGCAGGCTTGATCACCCCCAACTGCCCTCTCCTGGCCTGATGGCCCACAACCGCCCTCCCCTGCAGGCCATCTTGTGGTAGCCATCTTGTGTCTACATGGGGGCAGGATCTTTGACCACATGGGGACAGTCCTCTTGTGTGTTGGGGTGATGGTCAATCTGCGTATTACTCTTTTATTAGATAGGATAGAGGCCTGGTGCATGGGTGGGGGCCAGCTGGTTTGCCCTGAAGGGTGTCCTGGATCAGGGTGGGGGGTGGGGTGGCCTGGGAAAGGGGTCTGTGGTGATTTGCAGGCCAGCCATGCCCCCCCAGTGACCCAAATGGAGACCCTGTTATCTGGGATTTATTTATCTTCTACAATTGAAACTTTGTAGCCTGGAGCAGAGCCAAACCTTCTGCTCACTCCACAGTGACAGCCATTTCTGTCTGGTTTTATTTAAATTCTATAATTGAAACTTTGTAGCCTAGAGTGGAGTCCTATGCACTAGGGCTGCAGAAGCTTGGATTCCTCCATCACCCAGGCAACCCTAGCCTCTGTTCTCTCCAGCTCTGTGGCTGCTGCCATTTCTATTGGGATTATGTATCTTCTATAAATTGAAACTTTGTATCATTGAGTGGAGGCCTAGGCTGGCAAGGGCAGGCAGAAAGCTTAGCTTCCTCCATTGCCAGGGAAACCCAAGCCTCCCTCCTGCTCTCAGTGGCCACAGCCATCTTGGTTGGGATTTATTTGCTCCTGATTGGCTGGTGGGCGTGGCTGGTGGGCATGGCTTGTGGGTGTATCGGAGATACAGTCAATTTGCATATTACTCTTTTATTAGATAGGATCATGAATAAATGCCAAATTTTATCAAATGATTTCCTACATCTCATAAGATCATATAATTTTTGTTGTTTATATTAATGTGGTGAATTATGTTAATTGATGTTAATTGATTTTTTTGTCTCACTTCACCCCCAATACCAAGAATAAAGTCTACTAAGTTGTGATGTATTTCTTTTTATATAGTGCTTTGTTTAATTCGCTAATGTATCTTTAGGATTTCTGTCTATATTCTGTATTTTTCCTCTCAGGATTTTTTTTGTCTATATTTATCCTTTATGCTTATATTTTTGTTGAGTTATTGAGTCAAAGTTATGCAAGCCCGTAAAGAATAGAGAAGAAAGCCACAGTTTTAAAATATCTGGAAGAGTTTTGTGCTGTTGATATTTTTTCTTTAAACAGCTTGGGGAAAATGACCATTGAAGTGATTTGGATTTGGGAGTTTTCTTTTGGGGTAGATTTCAAATAGATTCAATTTGTTTAGTAGACATAGGAGTATTCAGGTATATTATTTTTTTCCTGGTCAGGTTTGACAAGAAATTTTTCTAAATTTTCAAATATTGGTATAAAGTTTTAAGATCCTTTTATCATCTTTTAAAATATATGTAGCATCTAAAATGATGTTTTTCGCATTTTTTAATTAGCAATTTTGTGTATTCTCTTATTTTGTCTTGATCACTTTTACTAGTGGATGGTATTACTCTTTACAAAGAATCAAATGTTATCTTAAATTCTTTTCTCCATTTTATGTACATTTTCTACTTTATTAATTTTTGGTTTTTATTACTTTCTTCTTCTTTTGGGTTAAGTTTGCTATTTCATTTTCAAGATTCTTAAAATAGAAGCTTAAAACATTGATTCTGAGACTTTCAAATATTCTATATTTGAAATATTCTATACTTAACCCTATCATCATCCCCATTAGCACTGCATTAGATGCATCCAATAAGTTTTTATATGATGTCTTCATTATCTTCTAGTTAAAAGTATGTTCCTATTTCATTTCTACTTCCTTTTTCTCTTGCAGATTATTTTAAAATGTGCTGTGTAATTTCCCAGCAATTGGACATTTATAGGTCTCTTTTACAATTGAATCACAGCTTTATTCTATTGTGGTCTGATAACCTATTTTTAATGATTTCAAACATTTGAAATATATTTTTCTTATTCTTTAAATCTTATTTGATTACATTTATTGTGGTGACATTAGCTAATAAGATTATTTAACCTTCAAGTGTACAATTCTATAATACATCATCTATATATTGCATTATGGGCTCACCACCCAAAGTCTGGTTTCCTTCCTTCTCCATATATTTGACCTCCCTTTATCCTCTTCCACCTCTTCCCGCCCACTTCCCCTCTGGTAAGTACCATACTGTTGTTTGTGTAAATGACTTCTGTTTGTTAGTTCATTTGTTCATTTGTTACTTTCTTTTTATATTTCACATATGGATGAAATCATATGGTTCTTGTTCTTTGACTTATTTTACTTGGCATGATACACTCAAAATCTATCAATGTTGTCACAATTAGTAATATTTCATCATTTTGTATGGCTGAGTAGTATTCCATTGTATATACATACCACATCTTCTTTATCCAACCTTTGAAATTTCTTGAAGTTTACATTATAACCTATATTTTGAGCAATCTTGCTAAACATACCAAGTATATTAGAAAAAAATTGAGCAATATGTTATTGTTGTGTGCATTGTTTTCTATGTGCTCATTATGTCAGGCTTGTCATTATTTTATCTCCTCTATACCCTTACTAAATTTATCTTTGCTTGCTTGTCCCATTATCTATTGAGAGAAATGCGATTATAAATTTATCTAGTTTGTGTTTTAATTCTGTCTATTTTTGCTTTTAGGCTCAATCCATGAAAGAGTCTCTGGCAGTATTTGAGTTGCATGAGGGAGGCTCTCAGTGAGTCACCAGGTAGGGGTGAGTGGTGTTCACCAGACTGATACAGGTTCAAATTTGGAGTCAGTGCTGGGTCTGAGGCTCCTCAGCAGAAGTCCCAGGACATACCAGGTCTGGCTGCCCACCCTCAGGTGCCTGCAGACCTCTTTGGTGGGGCAGGGTCTCACGTAGTCATTAGGGTGAGGCCAGCAGAGTTTATGAGGCCCAAACAGACTAAGATATGGCCATGTGAAAGGAAAGCTCTGCACCAATTGGTGTGCAAGGAAACCCCTCAACCCCACCCCTGGGCCACACAATTCAGTCTGACCCTTATTCTGTCAGAAGATGGAGCACAAAAGGCAGGGTGGCCAGGAGTCAAGAAAGTGGGGTTGCTGGGTACCTACTGGATGGGGTTAACAGGTCTTCTTTGAGGGGGATGCACTGATCAGATTCATGAAAAAGTGGGGAAATGCCCCCCACTCCAAAGCCAGACAACTCAGTCACTGAGTCTGCCCAGACATCTACACCCCAGCCCAGGCAGCTGACTCCTCAGCAAGGTATGAAGCTCCATAGGACCTGGTAGCAGGGAGTCCAGAGTTTGGGGCTATTGTGCTCCCCCACACTAATGCCTAAAAGAGGTGAGTGCTACACCCAAGAAAGATGGCATCTGTGGTGTGGGAGAAAGTATCAGCACAGGGATCCTGGTGGCCCTTCATCTCTCTCCCCAGAGCCACAAACCTAGTTCACTCTGACCTTTCTCCACCAGAGCCCTGGGTGAGTGGCTGCAAATGAGATTTTGTGTGTTGGCCTTTAAGAGGGTGCCTGTGTTCTAACATACTCTTGTCTTTCCCTAGGGGACAGAAACCCTGCTGATTTTCACAGCCAAATGCTATGTGAGTACTTTTACCTAGCTCTGATGCTCTTGGCTGGGGAGGCTGGCTTGAGGTTTAGACCCCATGCTCCTCAGGAGAACCTTTGAAGCTGAGATAGCCTTCTGGAATCTCAACCTTGCATCTGTGAGAGCAGGGCCAGCCTTTTTGCATCTCCACTCTTCTTATCAGTCTCAATGTGACTTCTTCTATAGTGTGACTTCTGTCAACTAGTATTCAGTTGGTTATTCAGGTTGATTGTTCTATATGTAATTGTAATTCCAGTTTGGCCCTTGGAGGAGGTAAATATATCTTCTACCTACTCTCCCATCTTGAAGCCTCATCTTTTCCTTTTAATCTTTATTGTTGAAAGTATTTCATATGTCCCCTTTTCTCCCTCTTAACTTCTCCCAGCCTGCCCCCACCCCAGGTCTTCACCATTCTATTGTCTGTGTCCATGGGTTATGCATATATGCATGCAAGTTCATTGGTTAATCTCTTCCCAGCCACCCACCCTTCCTGCCTTTCCCCTGAGGTTTGACAGTCTGTTCAATACTTCTATGACCCTGGATCTATTTTTGTTCATCAGTTTATGTTGTTCATTAGTTTCTACATATGAGTGAGATCATGTGATACTTATCTTTCACTTAGCATAATGCTCTCCAGGTTCACCCATGCTGTTGCAAATGGTAAGAGTTCTTTCTTTTTAAAAGCTGTGTAGTATTCCATTGTACCACAGTTTTTAAATCCTCACATCTTTATGGAAGGATCTCTATCTGTGGTTGGCTGAAGTGGTTCTGGGAGACCAGCAAAAGCCTGAATAACTGAGTAAAGTTTTCTTAGGATTGCAAAAGCAGTGCTCCAGAGCAAGAATCAGAGAGTTGAACGAAGTCACAAATGACAAATCTGGATGAAGTGGGAACACCTTAGCATTCCCTAGGAAAGGAAGATTTATTAATCTGGACTTCCTGAAGATAAATGTACCTGGAGCCCTTTTGAGAGCATAACATAGGACCTCACAGATTGGAGAATTCTGGGACATTTATGGAACACACAGAAAAGCTTTCACAATTAAACCTACAAAGGGAAAATAAATACAAACTCCATGCTTTTGATTTTTTATGATGCTTTTGGGAGGTTTTATCAAAATTTTTGCTTTAAAATTAAGGATGACATTTTTTTCATGTCTGTGTTCCATTTGGTTAGACTAATATTTTAAAACAAATAGCTGTTCATTAATGTTGAAGTCAAAGAAGATATTTCCTTTCTTTGGAATTATAGGAATTTAATTTTCTTGACTAATCATGATGAATAGTAGAAGTTACTAGCTGTTGGTCTTTACAAATGTACTTAGAAGGTTAATATACTTGTTATTAACACTAATTTTGCTTGTCTATTTAAGCCACTGTTTTTTAAACCTCCATAGATTTAGATTGCATCACAATAACATGCGGTACGTACTAATAATGCAGATTCCTGGTCAGAACCGTAGAAATTCTGTTTTAGAAGCTCTACTCCAGAGCTCAGAAATCTGCATTTTAACAAGCTTCGTGGCATTTATTGTGTCAATAATATTTCATAATCACTATAATATTTCATATGGCATCTCCATATGTTAGGGTTTTATCACTTAAAAAATTCACAGATTTTCACTCACTGTAGACTCTCAAAGCTTAAACACAGTCCAGTTTTGTTCAATGTAAATAGAAAAATCAAAATTTGAAACAATATAAGGAGAATTGCATTTTTAACAGTACAGTAAAAGCAACTGGATTCATATTAAATTGCTGGTCATTGTGAAATTATAACCCACTTTATAGCATTGTAATATCACTTGAGTTAAATTCTTGAGTAATATTGCTGATCCCCAATCTGCTATCCTTGGCTCATGTCTTCCACCATTATGCCATCTTTGAAACTTCTCCCAAAGAGGTAGAATTAAGATTTTTTTCCCACTTGTGTAAATCCTGATAACTGATGCTTCCTTATCTCTTCCTGTTCTTTGACTCTTGGGGCCAGATTGAATGAACACATGTTGCAATCCTTTTCACGTCCTGCGTGTCCAGGGTTCCCATGTCAGGGTTCAGCGTCTGGAGAAGGCCGCACACAAATGAAGAGAGACTGGAAAAGCATCAATTTTGGGGATCGTGGGGGCCAGGCATCAGTCAGGGGGGGAGGACACCACCAGCTCTGGCTTTGCTATTCCCTTTTATTAGGGCTAAGTGATACATCTATGTCCTTTAGGTCAGGAAATTCCAACAATGAAATCAACCAGCAAGAATTAACATAAGACTAAAAGTGTGGAAGCTTCTTCAATTACCAATGTGTCATCTAAACAATATGTGAATAGTTCATACTTAACATAAGACTGAAGATGGCATCTGCTTTAGCTACCAATGTCTCACCTAAGCGGTGAGTAAACAGATCCATTAAGGTTTGACCAGGTTTCTTATTTGTTCTATTTACATCTCTATTGGTGAGGTAATGACTGGTTTCCTGCAAACACACACCCTGGGGTGATGGCTTTTCTCTTACACCTAGAATTTCCAGCCAGTCAATAACATTCAGCAATTATTAATTATCATTTTTATTTTACTGTGGTGATTGATTTGAGTCTTTTATCACAATGGATTCATATCATTCTTTGATCCCCCCCCAAAAAATTTTAGTATACATTCTGTGTTGGTATGTACATGTTTTTTTTTTCCCTCCTTCTCTCTCTTTGTTTCTGCTCCTTCCCTTCTTTTCACCCTTCCTCGTCTCCTTTCTTCTTCCTCAGAAGAGCCTCTAGTGTGTTATACAAACTGTCTCAAGACCACTCAGGACTTTTTCTTCAAAGAATATACTTCTGTTAGTTCTGAATTCTGCATACATAGACACTGAGCATGGGAAAGATAACCACAAATGGGGACCTCAGATGAAGTCCTATCAGATTCACTGGCATAAAGCTGGTCAAAGCCCACACAAAATCACTGCAGCAACTGAAATAAGAGACAGTGAGGTGATAGTTTTGAGGTGATGCACAAGAAATGTTATAGAGAAGGCTTTGAAAGATGAATAGGAGTTGCCAGGAAGGCAAATTATGGCAGGTCAGAGGGATTCCAAGTAAAGAGACTAACAAATGGGAAAAAACTGAAGCATGAAACAATGACTTGTATACAGAAACCCATAAGCAGTTCTATTTTGTCAGAACATAAAATCTACGGAAGCAGTGACAAAAGATGAGGCATTTCCTTAAATCTATAGAATTGAAAACTACTCTATTATTTGTTAAATTTTATGTTACTAGAATTTGTGTGTGTTTTTTTTTAACATATGGGATATTTTATGTCCTATAAAGGCAAGGACATGCAAGTTTTCTCCAGAGTCTAGTGCATGGTAGGAATCTTGAATGAATAAGAGTACAGGCCATCAAGGGCTGGAATTCCATTCCTGGGATCTCCATCACTCTCTGAGATGCCTGAGGACAAGAGTTATATCTGTCTCATTCCCCTAAATGGCCAGTGCAGAGCTTTCCACTAATAGGTACCCAGAGACTATTTACTAAAAGTACATTGAATAACTTAATTACTGAATTCCATTGATTTACTGGAAAGGGTGGGTGTGCATGGTTTGAATAATATGAAGATTGTAGATGTTTTGACATCTAGCTATTTTCCCAAACTAACTTGACTAGTCAAATCATTCATTACACTCTAACTTATGCAATGAGATCTAGCATCAAAGTACTTTTCTGAACCCTGACATATGAGCTTCCCAAGATATCAGAGAAAACATTTGCTATAACTTTACATGTATGTCTAAAAATTAAGGTATCAAAGTAGTAAGATGTTATCTTTAGAATATAATTGTATTTAAGGCCATTGCTCATTGGCATCTTCTTTGAGATCCAGTACAGTGTTGTCAATGTACATGTGGAGAAGTGAATATGTCTGAGTCCAGACAAATTTACAATTTTTGTATCAGAGCCATAATACTTTTGCAGGTGCATGCCTATAATTGTGATATCTCTGACAAAGATCCAAATTAAATGAGAGGCATAAATAATGTAAGTGATGCCATTCAGGGTGTGTGATTTTTTTCTTTTCAAAATGTTGTTTAATATTCCAGATGAGTGGATCTTGCTCAGAAAAGACACAAAATTTTGAGGTGAAGATCTGTGAGTGACTCCATGATGATGAGATTGGCAGTATTTTCACGTGATCAAGTCCATCAGTAGTTCTCCGGGATTATCTTTTTATTTTATTTTTTAAGAAAATCCTACAATGTATTATTTACATAATGGCTTGATAATTTTAGTCAGAGTAAGAGAAGCAGCATCTGGCAGAAAACATGGAAGAATTCTTGCTAACTATATGATGTTCTATGCCAGTGGTCAGCAAACCGTGACTCTCAAGCCACATGTGGCTCTTTGGCCCCTTGAGTGTGGCTCTTCCACAAAATACCACATGCGGGTGTACACATACAGTGCAACTGAAACTTCGTGGCCCATGCACAGAAGTCGGTTTTTGGCCTGGGCAAGTCTATTTTGAAGAAGTGGCATTAGAACACTCAAGGAGCCAAAGAGCCACATGTGGCTCAAGAGCCGTGGTTTGCTGAGCACTGTTCTAGGCAATAGGATCAACATCTCAGAGACAGAGAAGGTACCTTAAAGTTATTGTGGTTTATCTAGGAATTGACAGCCTATAGAACTGACAGTATTCTTCATCTATGACAAGAGTGGATCTTTTTCTCTATGCAGCAACCATAACCTGGAACTACCAAAGCTTGTGCCTTTAGAGAGGGAGGCTCCACCTATCCCCATCATCTTCCACTGACCCACTTAGAAGCATTTAGGTTTTTGCCTGGCTTCTGTAGGCATTTGAACATCTGGTTCTTGTATTAGTTTAATGATTGAGATATTTATCTCTCATATCTTGAATCCCCAAAGTTGAGTAATATATGCTATATTATCTGGCAAGCATGGGTAACTTTTCTTCAGTATGGTATTATCTGACAATATAAATATTATAATTTGTTTTATAATATGTTACAATTTTAAACTAATTAGGGATTTACTTCTATCTAATGAAATTTGCTTGTAGCAATTTAATGTTATCTTGTTAGTACAGATTGTAAATATCAAATTCTCTTTCAATATATTTTGCTATAAATCAACTTGAATGTATCAGCAATGAACAAGAAAAATCCCACTCAACAATATTGAATATATATGTATATTATATATATTGCAATTATTAATTCAATAATATTGACTATACATTCATATATACATACATATTCAGAGCTTTTTAAATGTTTTTACAACTATAATACCAATAAGAATTAGAATTAATTTTTTGAGAGTCTGATGTTCACTTGTAGTAAATGACTTGACCTACTTTACTGATTATTTATTTAGCAAATGCTTATCATATTTTAAAATCTCCATGCAAAGGGCAATTAGGAAATATAAAGGTGAATGAGATGTAGTCTTTTCCCTACAAATAACTTATATTCTAGTCAGGAATACAAATACATAAATAATTCAAAGCAGCTGAGCAAGGAGAGTGCTGAATGGATTGTCTGTGGAACTGAGCAGCCTCGAGGTCAGAACTTGGGTGAAGGGGTATAGAGGGGAGGAAGAGAAGGTGTTACTCCAAGATTCTAACCAGTGACCTAGTTGTTGTTAGAGAGTCCACCCAGTTTTGGGACAGGATTGCAGACCAATTGGATTCCTAATGTTGCCTGAAAAAAAATGTAGATTTCAGGCCCTGGTCTTTTCAGACAGAATTTTTTCCCAGATTATATAACTTTGTAAAAATACAACTTGAAAGAATCAAATGCTTGTTTAAAAAATGAGAACAGTAATCAAATGAAAGAGAGATTAGCTATAGTCTGCCTTTCTGTTTGGAGTAGTTTTTATTGTTTTTCATAAGGATTGTAGGTAATCCAGGTGGGTTTGGGTTTGATGATGGTTATAATATTTTCTAGGAGGAAAAATAATATCCTCTTAGGCTGTGTTTATTCAGCACTGAAAATTTGGTCTATTAAATGCTTGTACTATAATGAATTTATTTTGGAGGTAAAATCAGCCAGATTTACTATTTGGTCTCATAGATTTAAAAAGTAAAAGAAGAAAGGAAAACAAATAATAACAATAATTTTTTAGCTAAAGATTTCCCTTTCCAACTTTTGTAAATTCTTCTATTTTGGATAACCTGGTTACATTAGGAAATCTCACTTTAGACCTACAGGGAAGAAGATGGGAATTGAGAAAGGTAGGGAGTGTCTCTGAAAAGTGTGGCAGAACTTATGCTTCCAATTGCAGGGCTGCTGTAAAAGTCACTTCTGATTACATATTATTACAGTGTGCTCAGCAGTACCAGCTAGTCAAGCACAAGCCACAGAAAAGTGGATAATATTATCTCACATTGTACTTTTGGTAAATCCATCTTTTCCCATCTGCATAAGTGCCTCTATTAGGCCTATGCACCTGATTGCTTGTCTTTTTAAAAAATATATTTTATTGATTTTTTTACAGAGAGGAAGGGAGAGGGATAGAGAGTTAGAAACATCGATGAGAGAGAAACATCAATCAGCTGCCTCCTGCACACACCCTACTGGGGATGTACCCGCAACCAAGGTACGTGCCCTTGACCGGAATCAAACCTGGGACCTTTCAGTCCATAGGCCGACATTCTATCCACTGAGCCAAACCGGTTTTGGCTGATTGCTTGTCTTTTGCCAATGATGTTCAGGTCAACTCTTTTTTTCTTTTTGTCATTTTTCGGTTATTTTTTCCTAAACACAATCAGTGAACCATTTCATCTAGATCTGTATTTACTAGCATAATTTAGGGAAATCACTACAACAGATACATCGGACATGGGATCAGCATGACTCTTCCAGCCTACAATAATGTGTGAGGGATAGGAAAGAGGAGGAGGAAGGGAAAGTTGTTTGCTAAGAATCTATAATTTCCAAACACTATTATGTCACTTAAGCTTCACAAAAGTCATTACATTTATCTATATATTTATGAAGGTGTTCACAGAGAACTCAGATACATTGCCCAGGCCAAAAAATGATGCACTCCTCCCAAAACCCCTTGATCTACTAGCTTTTACTTACCCTTTTTTATTGCATGTAGATTTTTGCCTTCTAATATAATTAATTGTGGGCATCTGTCACAGAGACTGTGAAATGTGTTTTCATCACTCCAGTTCCTGGCTGAGGGTCTGGCTCTAAAAGACACACAGTGAATATTTATGGATTAGTTGAATTTCCTTAACTAGAAATAGTACCAGTGGGGAGATCAGACTTGGTGCTCAAAAGCTCTGATGTAGTGTCTGCTCACCACAGGGTTGGAGCAGAGCAGGCAGAACACCTTCCTATTAATCACTGAGCAATTTTCCAGGTCTTCAGTTTTCCCCAAGAAAATACAAAAAGTGCAGGCTACTTTAGTTTCACTCTCTGGTGAATGCTCCGAGTGTAATGAGTGTGTCTTATTTTAGGAAAACCTAATGTGGAAATGGTTGGATGTAGGAGACTTTTTAAAAATGAAAATTTTACAAGTTGGATTTTTAATGCATTGTGAGCAGGCCACTAATTGTACTGGTCATATTCATGAGTTAGCCATAAAGGATAACATGAGAAAACAGATGTGTTTCTGTAATTCTGTGAAACCGTGGTTAAAATGGTTACCTTCCACCCTGGATGGCACTATTCAGTGGTTAGAACCCATACACTGAAGGGTCTCAGGTTCAATTCCCAGTCAAGAGCATGTATCTGGGTTGCAGATTTGAACCCCAGCTAGGTCTGGGAGTGTACAAGAGACAACCAATCCATGTGTCTGTCTCACATTGATGTTTCTCTCTCTCTCCCTCTCTCTCCCTCCCACTTTACCTAAAAGTAATAGAAAAAATATCATGGAGTGAGGATTAACAAAATAAATGTCAATTAAGTTAAATTAAATGGTTACTTTCCTAGACACACAGCCTCACCCCACAATCAACGGTCATTCAGAGATGAAATACTCCCAAACTAGAAGAGACAGACTGACTATTTCATGAGCCCAGCCACTAGTTCACCTCTGACCAGTCTTGCTCTGAAATTTAGAGATAAATTTCTCTTTGGTTTGCTTTTCTCACCTTTTTTTCTAATGGATAAATGGTAAACAGGTGGACCCCAGCCAGCACCCTAATGGCTGGTCCTTTGATGGCTGGTGGACTCTAGTTACTTAAGATTTATCAATCTGGCAATTTCAAGGGAAAAGTGATGAAGAGATACAATTTTCATTAATTTTCAATTATTATTTTTCCCAGAAATCATGTAACATCCTTCAAATTACTTTCCCAAACTCTACACATGGTACTTTAATGGTGAATTTGGTTGTTTATACCAATTAACAGTGTGCAATTTATTAAAAAAACAACAACATATTTTCTCATTGTTTTCCTATTATTGTTTATTTTTTATGGAATCAGCAGTTTCATTATTTCTATTATGTTGCATTACATTCTTTGAAAATGGCTCAAAAGTAGGTCATTAGAGCATTACTTACTTAAAAAGTAATGCAAATACAATTCTAATGAATCTGAAGGTGTGATGATTCTACACAAACACCTGGAGAAAGGAAAATCCATATAGGAAGTAAAAAGTGAATATTGAAAATCAGATATTATTGGATAAGTGGCCCATTTGCTCCCTGTCCCAATTTTCATTGTCTATGAACCTGTCATTTAGTGGCATGAAGCCACAAGATTTTCCATTATTATAAAACAGAACAGCAGCCTCTCTGCTAAGCCACTCATATTTTCTTTAAATGTTTTTGTTGGAAATTGATTGATTTTGTTATTAAAGTTAGATATGAGACAATATTACTCAGGAATCTAAATTACTCAGACATCAAAATAAGTCATTTTCATTTCACATAGCAAAAATAGACATGCTACAATTTTCAAGAAGTATGTAAAACCAGAAACAAAGTCATTAACAACATTTTATATAGAGAGAAAGCAGAATGAGTTCTTGCCAAACTTATCCAATGACACCTTTAGACTTTACACAGTGTCAATGGCATATGATGTGATCAAGCAATCAGCATCCCCTGGGCCTGCTAGGAGATGCTGAACTTTCCAAGGAGATGAAAACTTATTTTTTGAGCAGAGTGTCAATCAGCCTTTGGCAACTATACTTTAAAAAAGGGGAAAAAATGCACAATGACTTCTGCTTATTTCTTAAAGCACACACTACAGAAGAGACATTTCTCAGCACCGGATTTTGGAAGCCATTAGGGAGACTGAAAATGGGATCAGAATAGACTACAAGGGCAGCAAGGAAGGACTTTAGCATGAAGATAATAGATTGCTCCTGGGTGCCAGTCTACACACTGGTTTAGTCAGAGAGAACAGAGAGCAGTTAACGATATACCTCCTGATCTTTATTCAGTGTTGAAAGAAGGAAATAGTGAAATCTATGGCTGTGATTCAATTGTAGACCCTGGGTATATGACTTTTTAACCTACTGTTCAAAGAAATAGGCAGCAAATATATGAAACTCTCCATGTACAAGTCTACCAATTCTTGAGGGGAAAGATGTTTATGTTGATGACTGGCTGAATAAGGTATGAAATGAAACATTTTTTATGGATATAACACTTTTTGTGCACTAGAGACCCAGTGCACAAAATCCATGCATGGGGGGGTGTCCCTCAACCCAGCCTGCACACTCTCCAATCTTGGACGCCTCAGGGGATGTCCAACTACAGGTTTAGGTTGGACATCCTTCTCGCAATCTGGGACTGCTGGCTCCTAACCGCTCACCTGCCTGCCTGCCGGATAGCCCCCTAACCACTCCCCTGACGCCTTGATTGACCTAACTGCTCCCCTTCTGGCCCGATCACCCACAACTGCCCTCCCCTGCTTGCTTGATCGCCCTCACCTGCCTTCCCCTGCCGTGACTCGCCTCCTCCACTGGGACCGGTCTCCTTCGCACCACATGAAGCCATGGGACCCCCAGGCCTCACCTTGCGGAATGGCTGCTGAGCCCTGCCTCCACTGTGCACGTGGGCCTCTTGTGGTGGCCATCTTGTGATAATGTCAGGCACAAGGGCGCAAGTACCACTGAGACTTTTATTTTATAAGTATATGAATACCTTGAATCAATTACCTTATAAATAAAATATGATTTTTCATATTTGGGAAAAGATATCACATCTATTAAGAAGACTGAACTATGGTGAAGCCAATGTTGTCATCAAGGATTTGGATTTTTCCCAGAATTTTATTTTATTTTTTTACTCACAGCAGAAAAAAAAATCAATAAAATATAACTGAGCATTTAGACACACACACACACACACACACACACACACACACACACAAACAAACAAAAAACAAAAAAACAAAAACAAAAACACTCAAATGCCCTAGCAGAAGACTGTAAATACATTACAAATTAAGCACTGGAGAGTGGATTATTAATATACTTTCTGCTGTCTTCCAAGTTAAAATATCCAGCCTTCCAGTTTTAACATGATATTCCTAGTTAGTGACAGAAGGTTGAAAGTAAGTTTTAGTGAAATGTCTCTCCATCTTGCTGGGTTCTTCATTAATCCTAACATCCATAATGATCTGATGGAACCTATAATTTTCATTTTATATTTTGTAAAAAAGCTAAGGGGGAAAATAAATAGATGTGAAACATAGCTGATAGCTCAAGGCATATTCAATATAGAGCCAGGTATCCGTGTACTGATACTTTGGTGAAAGATGGAAAAGACACAGCTTCATCTTTCTTCAAGTCTAGATAACAAAAGCACAAGGAATTATACTGAGGTTGGGAATAAAATACTCCTCATAATAAAGCAGTAAGACAGTGGAGAGGGCTATAGGAGATCAGGATTTGAAGGTTTCTGGCCATTTCTCTTTTCCTTCATCATAATTTACTAGGATAATTTAAATTTTGTATATAAATATCAGTATTATTCTAAAATTTACGTAATAAAAAAATGTGTAGTATCTATGCTGGTTAAATTGGAATCTTTTTACTGTTATATTTTAAAATCTAATGTTATTCTTTATTGCAATTTAAATAATGAAAATGCTTCCTACTCTTCTTTTCTATTGAAACTGCAATTTCATAACCAAACAGTTAAATTCTCACAACGATAATGATTATTATGCATCTGTATGTTCCTATGCAGAACAGTTTCATTGCATATATCTTAATTTCAGTAAAGCTAGGGTAGGCATTTGTTACCAATACCATTGCAACATGTTCTTTAATTAAACAACAGCATTCCACCCGCCTTTCAAATCCACAAGCAACAGTACTTCAGTCATCATTAGCATTCTTATCTCTATTCCTCCAGGGAAAACATTTCACTTTGGTAATTTTGCCTGTGTTTTTAGGATTTAATGTATGCTTCCTTTACATTGCAGTAAGGAGAGCCATGCTCATTTATCATTAAGCAGGCAGTCTGTCTTCTAACACACAAAAAGAAAGAAAAAGGAAAGAGAAGGTAAGACCCTGCTGTTCAATTGAACTACCTACAAGTTTTCCTGTATTTTGAACCAACTAAAAGAGTGATAATTTCATCTCTGTCCACAGTAGTATACACCATGCTGCATTCACTTTAAGTGATAGAATCAATTGTTGAGAGGAAAGATATTTATACCTCCTGTCAAGTGGCCCATCTAGTTGTTGGTCCTACCACTATTTTAGTATATATGGTCAGCATTAAGGTGTTAGTTCCTAGAATGGGATGAAATCAAAGGGATTGTCCAGGAGTAGAAGCAGGTAAATTAGAAAAGAAGCCACTTGCTTCCTTTTCCTTTCTTTTTCTATTTTAAAAATTTTTTGGCCAATGCTTTTTTCCAGCAAACCATGCTACTAGTACTCCCTAACAGTAAATAAGTATAATTTAATAAACACACACTCTATGCAAACAATTATGCTAATTTCTTTATATACATTATTTATCTAAAACAGCTATCACCCCTGTGAGGTAGTGATACTTCCTCCAATGTCATTTAGGTCATCAGATTAGGTCATCAAGGCCTAGAATTGGTTAACTTAACTGAGGTAATGTGGCAACTAAATGTGGACCTGTCATCCCACAACTGCATTGCATTACAGTCTTTGAGACTCCAAAGCCTTAATTAAGGTAATGATAGATCCATTTTTTAAGCTTTCGTATTATTTTGTTCTACAAAAAAATTTTGTGAGTCCTTCAAGAAGAAAAGAAATATACCTTCCTTCAGTCAACATTAACTGAATAAGTTATTAGTCTGCTAGGGCAGTGATGGGCAACCTTTAGAGCTTGGTGTGTCAAAATTCGCCAAAAAAAATGAGCATAACTCAGGTGGTGTGTCACTTCAGAAAAAAACCATAATTTTTCTATATTTATAGTTTAAATAACAAAAATGTATAATTTTAATATACAACTGTATTTAATAAATCAAAAACTAATTAGTTAACTTACCTGCTTAGTGACTTCTTTGTTCATCTATTAGTCAATTTCTTTTGTTGGTTTTGATATTATTTAACTTGTGTGGGGTGCCATGAACTCAGATAAGTGAGGGGGAGGGGAAATTCTTTAACTAACATGCCTATCAGTAACTTTTTTGTTGCTGAATTTCATTGGCTAAACCTTCAATTGACGGTTGGTATTTTGTACACTTCAAGCCCAAGCAAGCGCTACTAATTTCATCTGTCAATCTGTTTCTTTTGTTAATTTTAATATTATTTAATGCTGAGAATAAGGTCTCACAAAAGTACATAGAGGGAAAAATTGTGAGTAAAGCCATTGCTATATTTTTGAGGGTGCTAAAAGTGTCTGGTAATCGGTTCCAGGCACTCCAAATTTCCTGTTCATAGTGGCACTCCTCTTGATTCCCCAAGCAGCACCTTTCCGGATTCTCAAGCGTTGACCTCAAGTTGACAAACACCTGAGCCCAGATGCTGTCTTGAAATTCTGCAAGTTCCATCTCCAAATCATCAATTTGCATCCACTGGAAACCATTTAATTCCAAACTACTGCAGACTACTATATCAGGATACTTAATTATTTTTATGGTCTGTTCTAGGCTTCTAAATTGATTAAGTCTATCACTGAACTGGTCAAGTAATGACTCTAAAACATGCTGATACTTTATATGCAAGCGTTTTATTTCATTTTTTGCAGCTGCACTGGCCTTCTCAAATTACTTTGTTACTCGAGGAAAATACTTATAAGTTTTAGTTTCTGCATCTCGCTCGAAAATTTTAAGTTTACTTTCAAAAGCTTTTATGTATCCAAACTTAATGTCAATACTTTTGCCAAAACCCTGTAACTTTAAGTTCAGTTCATTAATATGAACAGAGAGATCTGTAAAAAATATCAGGGTGTTGACTCACTTATCATCACTGAGCTGAGAAAAGTTTTCCAGATCCTTATCCTCAAGAAATACCTTAATTTCTTCAAAGCACTCCACAAAGTGCTCAAGAACTTTGCCTCGGCTCTGCCACCTTACATTATTGTACATCAGTAGTCCACTGTAGGTGGAATCGTCCTCCAGTAAAAGTGCAGAAAATTCTCGCTTTTGAATGGGGTGAGCAGCTATTAAATTAATTATTTTTGTAACAACTGACATTAAGTCATTTAAGTCCCTGAATCTTGCCTTGGCACATAAAAGCTCCTGATGGATAATACAATGAAAAGGCACAATCAGATGTCCAATAGGTCCCGTAAACAATTTGACAAATCCGACTTTTTTCCCCACCATGTTTGGTGTCCCATCTGTTGTCACTGACACAACTTTAGAGATATCAATGCTTAGGTCATGGAATGTTTGTATAACAACCTTACATATTTCACTTCCTGATGTACTTGTTGGCACTGGTACTAATTATATCAACTCATCTCTCATTGTGAGACCATCAGAATATCGACCAGTAATGGTCCACTGAGCATGTGATGTGACATCAGTAATTTCATCAAGAGAGTTAGAAAAATATTTACAATTACTTATGTCTCTCTTTAATTGATGTTGTACGTTTGTGTTCAGTCTCATTATTTGGTCTCTTATGATATTTCTACTGAGTGGTAGCTCAGATATTCTCTTAATAATTGCATCTTTATTCTGCATATCATGAAATAGGACTGGTGCACATCTTAGGAGAGTTTCTTTAATAAATTCTCCCTCACTGAGTGCTTTTCCATGCTGAGCTATGGAGTCAGCAATGCTCAAACTTACAGATGTTAAATTTGTACAGCCTTTTATAAATTTAAGGATGTAATTAGATTGGCTCTTATAAAGGTGTAGCTGCCTGGAAATGTATTCCTTCCCTTCATCCTCATGCTTTTTCAAGAGCTGGGAATGATTAGTTTCAAAATATCTATATTCCACGTTCTGCTTATTATCATTTCAGTACATAGAATGCAAAATGATCTGCTATTTTTTTCTATAATTCCATACATCTCGGCCCATGTCTCTTGAAAGAGTTGGCTACTGCTACTACCACTTTCTTTACTTAACCTTGGTTTTTTATTTTTTGGGTTCTCCATGAGGGGGGCAGTGACAGAAGATAGAATTATGGATAGCTTGTTAACCCTGCAGGCAATTAGGGGTTAACTAGCCTAACTGACCGCAAGATGGCACATATAACTATCTTTTAGGAAAGGGCAGGATTAATAAGCAGAAATAGGGGTTATTAAGGATGCACAACAGTAATAGTGGTGAATTGGAGTCTGCACCATTCTGCAAAATGACATCCCTTATATAAATTAAGATGGCTGCCGCTATTTCTAATGGTGGAGAAATGGCACCCATAACACAGGCCTTCACCTCTCCCAGCCTCCCCCTCATTTTCACAGGACCCCCAGAAATTCGTCCCCCCATGGCATTTCACTGCTCCTTGCTCCGCTGGCTGGAAGTGAGGTCAAATATTCCCTAATGGCCTAACTGGAAGTCCCAAAACTAGACACCCTGTGCCAGAGTTCTGTTGTTTTTGTCTACAGACCTACGGCAAAGAGTGTCTACACTACACTACAGCAAATGTTTCATCCTCGGCTACTGCACCTGGCCATGCAGTAGCCGAGGATGAAACGTCCTTCTCGGCATGTGGCCCCATACTTCTCTGTATGCGACTATATGCAGCCGCATGTCATCGAAAATGGCTACATGTGTCAGTGCTGACACGCATGTCATAGTTTCACCATTACAGGTCTAGGGAATGCATATGTAAGACATGGATTCTTTCCTCAAGGAATTTGGGTCTAGGGAGAGAGTGCAGATGATCCCAGACTTACAATGGTTCAATTTAAGATCTTTCAACTTTACAATGGTGTGAAAGAGATATGCATTCAGTAGAAGCTATACTTTGAATTTTGATCTTTTCCCAGGTTAGTGACATGCAGTATGACCTTTCACATGAAGCTGGACAGCAGCAGTGAGCCCCATGATCACAAGGGAAAACAACTGATACTCTACAGTATAGTATTAAACATATTTTCAGCTTATGATATTTTCAGCATATTATGAGTTTATCAGGATGTAAGTCAAGGAGCATCTCTATATAGATGCAAAAGTTTTCATAACACAAAAAAATAATACCAGCTATCACAAAAGAAGTACAGATGAGATTCATTTTGTTAGAGAATTATCTTGCAGCTGGGGAGAGTAGAGAGTCGTTATAATATCGGCCAGATATAGACTGATGTGGAAATATAAAAGTGGCAGTACACACTAACAGGCTGGCATGAATACTCAGCACAGCCACCCATTTTAGAAGGTTCCCCAGCCTCCTTCATACACAGCACTGGCAGATGTTTTGCGTCCTTGAATAAATTATATTCTCTCTTAGACCCTATCTCTATACCTAGAAATTGAAGGGGATGGTCCTTAGGAATAGCATAGGTCATGTGGCACCATGTTTACACTCTAACTGAACCTGTTGCCAAATGGAGAAGCAATCCAGAAGAAGGAAAAGATGTCTGTTATGTGTTATTCTGAGCACCTGTTGCAGAAGGAGACTAAGTTGGACATTGTAGAGTTAAGAGGAGGCAGAAGCTCTTCTACAAGCACCGAACGAAGCCTGGTTCTGGGGAGAACCAGTCCTTAACCATGAGAAGATGATACTTGATGTTCATATTGCCCCAATCTCTTTGAGGAATTATATTATTTCCCTACCTTTTAGTTACATGATTTAAATGGTAAAAAGGATTACAGGCTGGTCCTCAAATTCGAGCTATTTCTTGGAGCTTGTTGGTAGGCTGCCTGGACTCAGATGACCTCTACCCAATAAATTTATAAGGGAAAATTCCACGGTACCACAGTTCAAGAAATAGAGATGAATTGCCATGCACAAGCACAACACTGGTGCTTAGTAGATATCCAGTAGCTATCACCTGGAAGTCAGGAAAAATGTGCTTGCAGCAAGTCCAGGACAACAGTTTTTCAAATTATTTATCACCTCTTTTTCTAATGATAACAATTCAGAGAACTTGCTAGAGATTTGAAGACTCCTCTCATTAGCCACATTTTTCACATTATATTGACAAAAAGTTACTGTATAATTTCTAAAGGGAACTATGCCATTAAAAAGTAGACATCAAATCAATAGACAATTAAACATCCATTAATAAAAATATGCAGACTACATTCTTAGGGTAATGCAAATGAAATAAAATTAAGTAAGAAGCTCAAAGAAAAATTATTACATACACTCTATAATTACTATAATGGTTGCATGTGGAAAGATTTAAAATAGGCCAAGGAATAATAAAAATAGTTGTTTAAGGAAAAAGAATAGAAGTACAATTCCTTGTGAAACTGATTTAATAATACATTCTTTTGCTAATGAAAATATCATTGTACTTTCTCTCATTGTTGTTAAAAATGCAAACCACACAGAGAATGTAAAATTTCTTATCTAATCTCACCCTCCCCAAGGGGTAACCACTTTCAGGAGACTGTTGGAATATGTTCATATTTTTAATACATATATAACTCACACATATTTATTCACAAATAGAATCCTACCTGCTTGCTTTGTATATTTTTTAATATTAATCATTTTTATAATAGTATAAATGACATAAGCTCCTAAGATCTTTAAACAACAAAGAAAATAAGTAATTTAGATACAAATAATTCTAGAGGTTCATATACAGATGTCAAGATATGGTCTTTTCTTCAACTTGCATGAAGATTCCAATCAGGTATTTTCCAACAGTTCCTATATGCAGTCTAGTAGCCAAGCTTGTCCTCCAAGGTTAGGAGGGAGGGAAATCGTGGGTGGTGGGGGAAGGGGAGTGGGACTCAGTCCCATCTGTCATTTTGTGACTGGCCTGTCAAGGCAAAGCTCCATGGATTTTTCCACACAGAGGAAGGAGAAGTTGCCTGTTGTTAATTAAATAGATGTGGAGCTCAGGGAGTCTATAAGTGAGCCGCACAGAGGCAACGGGTGAAAAGCTGTCACATATGTGCCAGTGGACCTCACATACTCGGTTTTGATTTTCTGAGTTTACACCCTACTTTCCAAGGAGACTGCTATCCATATTCTCCAGGTCTGTGTGCCATCTCTCCCAAGGGATGCTTCTCAGCTATCAGAGGTTATTATTCATTATCTTCATGTCATTCTAGCTAATACGACTGAGGGTTTCCTGAGGTCATGTGGCAGTGCTGCTTCCTCTTTGAACCAGGCAGGCTGGAAAAAAATATGCTCTCCTTCTGCGCTATAGCTACCGGAGTAATGAGGTAATGTGAAGTTATGCAACTCCGCATATGGCATTTCCTTGGAGAGCAGAATTGTCGGAATGAAGCCTAGCAAGTGAGTTGTTAGGTAAAACAGCCTCACTGCAGCCTCTCAGATCCACTAGAATTGCTATTTTTAGCACAGGCTTCATTGGTTTGAGGACCCAGGAATGCTGGCCACTGGAAGCACTTGCTTTTTTTTTTTTTTTTTTTTTTTAGATAAAAGTCAAATGCACCCAACAGGTCCTTACAGAGATTTGTGATACCCTAAAATCTAAAATCCCATTACGTTATAGATCCTAGGCCTGTCATCATAGACACTATCGGTGCTCTAGCCAGATTCCCTCAGATTCTTTTACTATTGCAGTGCACTTCCCTCATTTCCATTGTGCTTTTGCTTCTAAAGACACACTTGTGACTCTTTGCAGAAGTACTTTGCTGACTCGTTCAGAAAACTGATCTATCTGGAGTTTATGTTCCCTGGTGAAGAAGTATGAAAGCCCAGTTCCCTTGCCTCCAGTGGGGACAATCTGATGTGTCTTTTACACTGCAGCATGCCTGTGGAATCTTGTTGGAGTTGGAGCTTTGTCATAAATTGCTTGGCTTCTTTCCCTTCCATATTTTCTCTCCCTCACTACCTGCCTGGATTCTCCTGGGGGCCCTTTTTAACAAATCGCTTACACACAGGTCCTGTCTCAGGGCCTCCTTCTGGGAAACCTGCCCTCAGACAATTGCATACAGGATGCAGCAGGATATCAACAGCCTCTTTGCCCCCGAAACTCTTACAAAACAACTAATCACAGCCTAGAAGTAAGATGGGTTATCATGGGCAAACTGGAGGTGCATGCAACCTATAAGAGGAAATAAAAGAAAATAAAGCAGATGGATGGGCATAGAAGTGGGACAGAGAAAAAACAGGGGGAAGAGGAAAATAGGTTTGGTAAGAAAAGATAAAAGAATCATTCATTTGTAGTCCACTTAGTATTATGTTACACTGGAAAAGGTTCTAAATAAGAATGAAAGGACCACCCTAGCTGGTTTCACTTGGTGGCTAGAGCATCTGCTCTGTGGACCAAAGGGACCAAAAGATTCCAGTCAAGGGCTCAACCCCAGTAGGGGACGTGCAGGAGGCAGCCAATCAATGATTCTCTCTCATCATTGATGTCTCTATCTCCCTCTCCCTTCCTCTCTGAAATTAATAATAATAATAATAATAATAATAATAATAATAATAATAATAAAAAGAATGAAAGGACTTAGGTTCTTGTTCAGACTCCATAAGTTATTAACTGTTTGACCTTAGAATACTCACTTAAATTCTCTGAGCTTTGGTTTTCTTACTGGTTTATAATTCATAAGATTACTGGGAGAGTCAAATAAAACAATAGAAGTCAAAATAACTTTAAGTTGTAAGGCATAATAAAATGTTATTTTCCCTTTAGCAGTGTTTTTTTATTATCATGATTTGGACAAAATTACTACTTGACTAAGTATAAAGAGCATTTTAGATTTGATGCTGTCATAAAAGAGGTTTTCATCTAACTGGAAGAACAAAACAACAGCTAAGTATGTATCTATTCCCAAAAATATTTAGACAATGAGGGCAAAAAAGATTTCAAAATATGGTGAGGTCAGAGTGGCGCTGATGGAAAGGCATATGCACTAAGTCATTTTTTCCTGTTAGAAGCTTCCATGTTCTCCTTTATCAGCCACTCCTGACATTGTTGGAAAATCTCATCTCCACCAGATTGTAAGTAGAGATCATATCTGAATTGTTCACCCAAGAATCTCCAAAGCCAACCACACAGTTAGAACACAATAAGTATTTCTTAATAAATAAGTTGTAATAGGTGGACATTTTAGGGTAAATAGAATTTTAATGGGCAATTGAAAAACATATGCAATGTAAATGAAACTGGAAACAGTGGGTAAACGTAGTTAGACTCAAACAGGATTCATGTTCCTCATTGTGGAAGAATAATTTGGAAATATAGGGTAAATGCCACACCATAAAATTATTCGACTGCCAAAATGATGCTTAGAAATTAGCCCATTGTACTCACTGGAAGTTTTGTGGTAGAACAACATGATAGAATCGTGCAATAGGAAGGTCTTGCTGGCAGTGGGTATGGATGTGTTGTGGGGATATGTTGATGGGATGTAACCCAGTTAGAGAGCAGATGCAGGCATTGGGGGACAAGCAGTTAGGTAAAAGAGCAGTGGTTGTCCAGAGGTACAAAGCATTGCCATAGGTCACCTATTCTTGTACAAAATTCCTTTTTAAAACATAACCAGAACTTTTGTGGTAAAGGTGAGATAGTCTCAATTCCTTGCTATTTTTCAACAAGTTATTTGGCAAAGAGTAGATTTCCATAGCACTAGAAAGTGAAGTCCAACTGCCCATCTGATGCATTTATCTACAGCTTTCCTTCTAGGTAGCATTTGGGCTATGCTTAATCACCTCCATGACTGAGATCTCATAACCTTCTAAGGTAGCCTGTTTCATATCAGCATTATTGGAAGTATTGAAATGCAGGGCACACTGACATGGCTGACTTTTTTTTTTTTTTTTTTTTTGCCAATAAATGCCGAAAGAATTAGCCTACCCCTTGGTATGGGAATAGCCAGGAAGAGGTCAGTGGGAGGAAAAGGAGATATATGTAATACTTTAAACAATAGAGAATTAAAAAAAGTAAATAAAAGACAAAGCCACAGTTGCAAATTATAAGCAAGTTACGGTACGCTTGCTGTCATAAAAAAAAAAAAAGCAAACTTACATTTTATTTGCAAATGAGTCACTAGGTTGCTAGGTAAATGAGTAAGTCATTTTTTTCTATGTTTACCTCAGTTTACTCATACTAAAGATGCTAAAGTTGGACTAGATCATTAATTTTTTAGTTGTGCATAATCATTGCAATCACCTAGGGAAGTTGCTAAAATCATGCCAAATCTCCTAAGTCAGAATCTTGGAGAACAGGGCTCAGAAATTATGTTACTAAAACACTCTCAAGTGATTTTGTGAAGCCAGCCTGATTCTGGTGCAGGTAAAAGCATATGGGAACCAATCTCTGTGGTTTTCTCCCGCTCTCACAATTCAATTTGAGAATTTATTCTATGAATCCTATGTTAGTAATAGTACAAAATACAGCAGCCTAGGTTTTAAAAGGAGGGTGGGGGAGGCTATGACTAACAATGTAAAGAATTTTTTCCAACTCTACCCTTTCCCGCTGTTCCAGACACTCTAATTCCCCTCTTTTCAGTATTTTGGAGTTCACTGGGAAGAACCCTCATAAACACCCCATTACAGTAGCAATGGTTTTCCACAGCTCTTAGGTTCTAATTCTGATGTGCATGCCTTTCCCTTGGAGTGACATATGTATCATCTCTAAAACCCAAGAATTCCTCCAAAAACTATCTCTGTCCTAGTATTCTCACTATATCCTGCTGATGGCCATTATGCTGTGCTGTGCCAGAGGTACCACCATGACTCAAAGGCACGGCGTCTGGTCATACACCTGAGGAAAAGAACAATAGGCATCACTAAATTTCAAGTAGATAGAATGGGTTCCATCTTATATATTAATTAAGACCAAGTTCTGGTGAGAATTCTGGGGCTGCATCAGGTTGGGAGCAATGTCATGACCAGCTAATTATGTCTACTATGAGGACAAGGATGAAAAACAGTGATGTGCCAAGGCTTGATCATCTAGTTCTAATCCCCTCTTTTCTTTTTGGCTGTTTGTCTTGTTCTACAGATAGGGATACTGAAGGCCAGAGAAAGACTTACTCACATTTCCACAAGTACTTCAGAGTCACCGATTAGAATTTTGGTTGGAGGAGGCTGACCAATGTGCAGGACTTGAGGCTCATGATATCCTTCTGAGTGTATTTCTCTCTCTCTCTTTCTCTCTCTCTCTCTCTCTCTCTCTCTCTCTCTCTCTCTCTCTCTCTCTCTGTGTGTGTGTGTGTGTATGTGTGTGTGTGTGTGTGTGTTCCTTTAAGAACCCAAGCAATACTCCACATTAAAATACAATGTATTTTGTGCTCAGTCTATATGGGCTTTCCACAACACAGAGTACTAACCACTATACGATCACAGCGAGCTACCGGAGCCTTTGTGTGGGCTTTCCAGATGTTTATCTGTCCTTTAGAAGTATTTTAAAGCTCTGTACCATTTATCCAGGCAGCATGATCTCGGGACAACTACTCACTGCATTTTCTAATAGTTGTTATTCCCCCTCTGTTAAAGGGTCAGCTATAAAATAACGCTTCCTTTGCAGAAAGCCTGTGCTGCTGGACAGATTAGATAACTCAGGGGATTTGCAGCAGACAGTGGAGCCTTTAACCCTGGGTCACTGTTTCATCTCTCATCCAGATGAGTTCTGACAGCTGTTCAGGAGCCTCCTTAGAAGGGAATGCCCAGCCATTTGTCTCAAGACAACCAGTACCAAGTGATGGAACTTTTTGAAAGACTTTCAAAGTCTTGAAAGACTTGTCATTCCTTTTACATCAGTTGACTTCATTCCACAAATTGACAGAGATCCATAATGTCTGGATGAAGTTTACTGGCACAGAGCAAGGAGGCACCAACCACTAAAACAGATCCTGATGTCTGGCCCCAAAGTTCTGTCCATGGGCCACATATGATAAAAGGTTTTTACCACATACTGTAATCCCAGTCCCATGGTGCTTGAAAAGCACCACTTTTGCCCTAACTGGTTTGACTCAGTGAATAGAGCGTTGGCCTGCGGATTTGAGGGTCCTAGGTTCAATTCTGGTCAAGGGCATGTACCTTGGTTGCGGGCACATCCCCAGGAGGGGACGTACAGGAGGCAGCTGATTGATGTTTCTCTCTCATCTATGTTTCAAACTCTCTATCCCTCTTCCTACTTCTCTGTAAGAAAATCAATAAAATGTATTTTGAAAAAAGAAAGAAAGCAAAGCACCACTTTTGAATTGAAGAAGAGGTTGTCTGCCCCATTTCAATAGAGGTGTTTGTTCTTCACTATGCCCACTTCCCAGAAGGATGCCCAGTACTGCTACAACTGGTGCAGCTTACAGGTTGAAGTTGTTTAATGCCATGATCGACTTCTACTCAGTCAGAAATAGAACATAGACTTCACCTCAGAAAATATCAATTTGTTTGGTAATTATTGTGACTATTTTATCACAGGAATGGAGATTTAATGGGAAAGACTATATTACAAATGGGATATTTTTAATATTGTTAATCTAAGGAGTCTGTGTTCTTATAATTATGCTTTATTTTTATACATGTACAGCAATCATAAGAGTAGGATGCAGAAAAAAAACCAAGTCAGTGACAATTTTTAATCCATGTTACTATTTATTTATGTTTATTTGTATCCCAAATTTTTCCATAGAAGACTACAATAACTCAGTTGATTTCCCCATGGAACACTTGTTTTGATATCGATCTTGTTGTTGTTATTATTTTTCTACTTGCATAAGTATCATTAATAAGTTAATGGGGATAATCATATAATATTGTTAGATTTGTGTTTTGGAGAATTGTGGCATAATGGAGAGATCACTGGCTGGGTTAATAGTCAGAAAACCCATTCTGATTATGAGGCTGAATATTTGCCCATGCAACTTAACCTCTCTGTGCCTCAATTTTGTCATCTAGAAATTGAAAAACATAATTTCTGGTTTTGCCTTACAGCATAGTTATAGAGATCAAATACATTAATGTACATGAAAGAACATACAAGCTATTACAGTTTTGTGTTACTTATAATGCATTTTTTCTAATTAAAAAAGTAGTGGTAGTTTATTACAGAAAAGTCCAAAATGTTATAAAGTATGTAGTAAGTGAATATAACTCATAATCTCATAAATCAGAAATACCACCTGTTAATATTTTGTCATATAATCTTTCAAACTATTTTTTCTCTGCGTATGTGGGTGTGTTTTAAAAATGAAAATCATACTACAAATATGGTTTTATGGTGTATTTTTCAGTTAAAATATCTTGAGTGCTATGGATGGAAGTGTGTTCCCCCCAAATTCATATATTAAATCCCTAACCTACAATGGGAGAATGGCCCTTTAGAAATTAATTAAGCTTAAATGAGGTCATAAGGGTAGGACCCTAATCCAGTATGACTGGTTTATTTTATTAAAAGAAGAGACACCAGGGATGTGCACATACAGAGGAAAGGCCATGTGAGGACACAGGGAGAAGACAGCCATCTGCAAGCCACCAGAACCATAAGAAATAGATGTCTGTTGTTTAAACCATCCAGTCTGTGGTATTTAGTTATGGCAGTTCTTACAAACTAAAACATTGAGCATGTCCCTTTAAATATTTTTAAATAATTTGGCTTTTAATGGCTACAGATTTATCATTTTTATATACTGATGTAATATATCCTCTATTATAGAATATTTAGGTCTTCTCATCTTTTGGTATCTAAAATAATAAAAGTGTATTATCCAAATAGACCAAAAGGCCAAACAGAGGAATGACCATTCAGACGACCACACTATGACACCTACTGGTGCCAGCCAAGGTGGGTGCAATGTGATTGGTTAGGGGCCCGGCCATCATAGAGGGAGGCCCAGGCCACCAACTGGTGGGCTGTAGCAGGTGGACAGAGCCTCCCTCTGAGGGGGTGATCCACTGCAGAGCCCCAGCCAGGTGGGCAGGCCTACCTCTTTGGGATGATCAATCATGGAGCCCTGAAATTGATAACCCCACAGCAGGAGGCCCAGGCTACTTGGCCTGAGGTGCTATGGCAGGTAGGCAGGGTCTCCCTGTGAGGGAGATCAATTGTGGGGCTCCTGGACTGTGATACGGCACAGGCCAGGCTGAGGGATCCCTGACCCAGTGCACAAATTTCATGCACTGGGCCTCTAGTAATAAATAAGCTAGTAATATCCTTTTATGTTCATTATTATTTAGTTACAAAATGCTCTCCCAAAAGACTGTAGTTTAAATTCATGGAAATAAACTATGGGAATTCTTTATACTATTCTTGTGACTTTTCTGGGTTAAAAACTATCTCTATAATAGAAGTATATGCAAATTAGCTAGTAGCCATAACGTCATGACCAAACAGCAGGGATCTGAGGCTGCATGGCACTTGGCCAGGGTGAGGGACCTCAGGCTGTGCCCCCTGCCCCACAAAGCTTGACAGGGAACCTCAGGCCACATCTCTTGCCTGGCAGGGCTTGATGGGGGACTTCAGGCTGCACTCCCCCACCCCAGTGCTGGGCCAGGGGACCTCAGGTTGTGCCCTGGCCTGGCAGGGCTTGACCGAGGACCTCAGGCTATGCCTCCTGGGGGGGGGGGAGGGGAGAGCTGATGGGGGTTGGGCCAGCCAGGTCTCACCCAATGGGGGCGGGGGCGGCCAGGTCCGGGTCTTCTGCGTTTTTGAAGCACATTCTGGTGGTGGGTGAGGTCTTGTCTCTAGGTCCCTTAGCACATCCCAAACTCTGACAGAAGGGAAACTTTCATATACATTTTACTAATTTTCTTTCATCTCTGACACTTCTATTATAGAGAAAGGACAAATAGCAATATTAAAATATTTCCTCTAATTAATTCCCTTTTAATGTACATGAATTTTGTGCACTGGGTCACTGGTTTTAAAATAAAAGCTAAAAAGGATAATGAGGATAAAATAGCTATAGCATATTTATTCAAATATTATTCTGCAGTCAATATTATTTAGGTACAATGCCAGACAAGCCTTCTTGGAGATCAATATACTGATTGCAAATACCATCAACCAAACACAGACCCTAACATAATTTTTTTTGTTAGCAAGAATTTGAGAATCTGATGCTTGAGTATAGATGGGAGAAAGGATGCTCTATAAGAAATACCTCCCTAAAAATTATTGTTCCTACACAGAGAACAACAAACATAAGAGTGAAAGTAGGATTCCTGCCTCAGATGGTCTCTTCATTGGCTTGATAAACAACGGCCAGAGCAGCTATCTCTCCGTGTTACCCACATTAGAAAAGATTTATGCTGCTTCTACAATAAGGGTGTGCTTTCTGGGTTTTTATGGAGGTATGACAATTCAAGTAAAGTGAAATATTTACTAAACACCTAATATATGCAAAATTTTTTGGAAGTTACAGAAATTAAAAAGGTTTAATCCTCATCCTCTAAGTCAGTGGTCGGCAAACTGTGGCTTACGAGCCGCACGGGGATTTTGGGCCCCTTGAGTGTGGCTTTTCCACAAAATACCACACCCTGCGCGAGTCTATTTGAAGAAGTGTTATTCGAAGAAGTTTAAGTTTAAAATATTTGGCTCTCAAAAGAAATTTCAATCATTGTACTTTTGAATGGAACTTTATGATATGTTTGATATTCGGCTCTGTTGACTAATGAGTTTGCCGACCACTGCTCTAGGTAGACAGATTAATGAAAGGGGAACCATGAGCTATCCTAAAAATGAGAGGAAATAAGTCCCACTGGTGGTTGAAAATTGCTCAACACACATTTAGAAGATCAAAGCATCATTAATTGAAGAGGTGGCATTGACAGGTCAATAGGGTATTGCTAGCAGAGTCAGTGTGGAAATGGCTAAAACTATCTAAGATCTGAAAGGGAATGTGCAGGGGTCAGGAGAGATAGGGTGCATGGGGTATGTAATGGGAGATGAACCTGGATATGGGAGCCATGAATATTGTGGTATGGGTTTGGGATTCCTAGGAAGCCACCAAATGTTTTTTATTCTATTTGTATTTAAAGATGACTGAGGAAACAATGAGGGATAAAAAAAGAGTAGGAAAAAAATATATCTTGGTTGCAAGAGTGTGAGAAAGATTTGTTCCCTACAACATTCCACTCCACACCCACCTTCCAAAACTCAGTTCTGGAGGAGACAATGTGATAGCTTATAGAACCAGAAAGTGAGTGTTACGTGTCGATCACACACTGCAAGGCTCCAATCAAACGACAGAATCCACACACTTCTGCGGCATGCTTGGAAGATATGTTTAATATTTGTCAAGGCATGAAATAATGGTTTACTCTTCACTAGTGTTGATGTATAATGCATCTTCAATTTTAAGGTTTAAGTCCTGTATCTGCTAATCACTGTGTGACTTTCTGAAAATTACCTACCCTCTCTGAACCCAAATTATCTAGTGTGGAGCTTGTAATCATTAAATGAGATAGTGCATAGGAAAGTGTTTCTTAGCTATAATGTGCAATAAAAAGGTTATTACTGTTATTATTATTATTTCTTTCTTCTTTCAGTGGAACAGAGAAAAGATTCTGAACTATTTTACCAGTAGGTGGCAGCATGTTGTTTGCAAGGCATATCCTCTCTTAACTCTAAGGGGTATTTTCTGGAGAGTTCATCATGCAACCATGGAAATCTAGTGGGAAGCTATATGAGTTTGAAGACTCTAAATCTTTTTCTTTTTTTTTTCCTGTTTTGTTTTGCTTTGCTTTTTTCCTGTTTTGTTTTGCTATGGGGTGGTTAATATACAGAAAAGTTGTAGGAAGCAGTCTTCTTAGAAGCTCCATTAGGAAGAAAACATTTGTTCTCTGACCTCACCCCTGCAGGATATTCAACATTCAAGGCCTCATATTTGTGGCTTTTAAATGCCTTCATTACTGCCTGGTGTTTGAAGCAGGGACTTATGCTTTGTGGATCTGATTAATGCTTTTACCTGATTGCATCTCCTACATGTTAGTCCACATCAGCACACTCATGTATTATCTGTATACTTTCTGGCTGCAAAAATAATATGAAGAAAATTTCAAAAACGCTCGAAAGGAAAGCGCGAGGAACTGAAACCGTGACCAACCCCGCCGCTCAGAAGCCGAAGAGACCGGGCTGCCTCCCCGCCGCCTCCGCTGGCTGGACTCTTTCCAACAGCCTGTAGAACATGGGGGGTTACTATGAAGTGCCAGGTGTGCAGAGACGTGCCTCCGCCGAGGACATTAGAAAGGCGTGTGGGAAACTGGCATTGACGTGGCACCCAGATTAAAAAAAAAACCTGAGAATAATGAAGAAGCAGAGAGGAAATTCAAACAAGTAGCCGTGGCTTACGAGGTGCTCTCTGATGCTGAAAAACGGGACCTCTGTGGCAGATACAGCAAAGAAGGACTAAAGGGTGGAGGTGGAGGTGGAAGTCACTTCGACAACCCGTTCGAGTTCGGCTTCACGTTCCGAAACCCAGATGACGTGTTCAGGGAATTTTGGGGGGGAAGGGGCCCGTTTTCATTCGACTTCTTTGAAGACCCATGTGATGATTTCTTTGGGACTCGGCGGGGTCCGCGTGGGAGCGGGAACCGGGGAACCGCCTCGTTCTTCGCCGCCTTCACGGGGTTCCCGGCTCTCGGCGGAGGGTTTCCATCTTTTGGTGCAGGATTTACTGCCTTCGGATCCACAGGCCATGGGGGTCTCACTTCATTCTCTTCCACGGCATTCGGTGGTAGTGGGATGGGCAACTTCAAGTCCGTATCGACTTCCACCAAAACTGTTCACGGAAGAAAAATTACTACCAAGAGAGTTGTCGAGAGTGGTCAGGAAAGAGGAGAGGCTGGAGAAGACGGCCAGTTCCAGCCCCTGACGGTAAATGGTGCGGAGCAGCTGCTGCGCTTGGATAGCAAGTAATTCAACGCACGCGTGTAACAGAGATGTTAACTGTAACAAGCACCGTTTGATGTGAACAGGAACATTTTTTTTTAAGATTTCAGACGAACTCGACTTTCAGTCTAACTGTCCCTACTCTAATGTATTTATACACAGCTCATCGCAGCCTGTTTGTCAGACTGTTGAGTTATTGTGGGGACCACATGATAGGACCTTTTCTTTTTGGTCTTTGCAATTGTTGTAAACCTCTGTATGCACTTTGCTTTTTATTAAACGTGATCCAGGGCGGCCGTGACTTCAGACACTAACACCAGCACGGACCTGCTTTCCGTCGCGTGTTCAGCGTGAGCCAAGCAGGGGTGGCCTGGTGTGACGCGCACACGGCCAGGACGCGCCTCCCGGAGTAGTTTCAGTCTCTCGGTGTTGAGGAGTGAAAGGTACTAATGCATCAATGGTAATACATTTCTGGTTTAGTATAAATTGAGGATGTTTTCTAGTTGTGCATGAATGCTGGCAACTTAGTAAGTTTTGACAATTGTTTAAATGTGTAATGTTAAGCTTAGGTTTAAAAAGTAAAGCTGGTCAAATGGGTCTTTGTTATTTGCTTTAAAAAAAAAAAAAGAAAAGAAATGCAATGTTTGGTGAAAAAAAAAATTCAAAAATGCTCATGTTTTTTAGGATCTTACAGTCAGTCTTGTTGGAAAGACCAAGCATGAAAGGTCATGAAAATATGTTATTACAAAATAACATATCATTGTAAAAACAGAAGTGCTACTGGCTAAATATCTGAGGTCCTGCAAATGCAGAAATAGTCAGAGCGAGAGAGATGATAAGACTTTCTGGAGAAAATGTATTCTACCTCTTATTTCAAATCAATGTTTCTTTGTGATGTTTTACAACCTCTCTTACTATATACACCTGCCAAACAGACTCAATCCACCTGCACGCTACCATTTTCCAAAGTGCTTCATTTTCGTATATATAAATTCTTAGGATAATTTGTTTACTTTGTTAAAATATATTATCCTATCTAATAAAAGAGTAATATGCAAATTGAGCGTACCTTCACTACACCACCAGCCAATCAGGAGCAGAGGCGGAGCTGAGGCGGCTTGTGAGCACTCGAAATGGGGGGTGGGGCCAAGGCATGCGCCAGTTGGCTGGCAAATGCGTGAGGCAGGGTGCCCACAAGGCAGTGGACGGGGCCACCGAGGCACGCGCACAAGAGGCCACAGAGTGTGGGGTACCCCCGGAGCTGGGCGGTTGCCACAGGGGCTAAGGCCTAGGCTGGAGGGGGTGGGGCCGAGGTGGCTGGGGCAGAGCCAGCCATCAGCCCCATTGCAGGGTGATGGCTGGGTGCTCAAGGCCTAAAGTTTTGGCAGGGTGGGGTGAGTGGTTAGTAGGATATCCCCTGAGGGCTCCCAGTATGTGAGAAGGGGCAGGTTGGGCTGAGGGATCACCCACCTCCAGTGCATGAATTTCATGCACCAGGCCCCTAGATTCTTATAATGATATAAAATAGATGTCTGTATATATTAAAAAATGAAGGTTTCAAAGAACAGGGACTATATCTATCCAAGTATCTCTGAAATATGTCTAGTAAAACCAATTAAATTTGTGGCAAGTAGTTTTGGTGATAATGCAAAGATGTAATATAGGTATATAAACCTAGAAACAGCTTTAACCATCTTGTTTAAAATGTCTTTTCAATACTCTACTTTGATAATCAGTGTTCCCTAGACTTGATTTTGTTTTCCATTGACAGTGATGCTAGTATAATATTACTGGTGCAGTAATGAATGAATGAAGCCAAATATGATGTACTCTCAGCTTTTGATTCAGAGGCACAAGACCAGGACCTCACTCATGATTCAGTCTCTGTGATCGTTATGCCTCAGTAACGGGAGCATTCAGATCTATAAAATTGTTCCTGCAGCCCATGAAATTTATAATTACCACTGCCACCATTTCGTTTCCAAATTTGTTTAAAAATCTACCTGATTTTTGCCCCAGATCTAATTTAAGCAGCCTGCTGTTTCAGAATAAGGAGCAAAAATTATCCTTGTCGGGCATTTCTTTATGATTGCAAACAAATAATTAAACCATAACAAAAGAGGCAGTTCAAGACTGCCTGAAACATTTGCTAACACTCAGATTGACTTCCGTATCTCATTTGTCTTTTCTGAATCTCATTTGACCCATGTGCATAAAAGATGGGGGGGGTGGCAAAAATTATTTCTAAGGTCCCTGCTAACTTTGTACATCTGTGATTCTGAGAGAGGTCAAGTTACGTTCGTTGACCCATATTTATTATTAGGCCCCTGCAAGGAGCAGTGAGGGTCTTTTTAATGCAAGCCTTTTGCTACATGTGTTTATATCAGCATTTGGATTGGTCTGGGAGTGATTACTGGTCAATGATAGAGCCTAAGAAACCACACTGACTCTGGGTGACTGATTACTGGTCAATGAGAGAGCCTAAGATGAAAACTCTACCTTGAGATCAACTCCTTTCCCCCTCCAGTTAGAAAGAACTACCATCCAGTTAGTTCTCTACCCTGCCTAGCTTCCCCCATGCATGTGAAAAATATGAATGCTGCCTCTGATGATGAATGTCACCAAACCAGGACAATTATATATATGGGTTGGCTAAAAGAGCATTTTCCCTAGAGTAGGTAATAGAGCTTATATTTGAGACTAAACTCTGGCCCTAACTTGGTTTGAGTCCTTGGACCTGAACTTCAACTTATACATATTTAAAATTTAAGAAAAGCATCCAATTGCATGACTACAATGTTCCCCAGGTGACGTAACAGATGTGAATTTTCATAAAGACATGTCATTCAGCATTAATTGAGAATCCTCAATATGAAAGTATTCATGCTGTTTTCAGGGAATAGGAGTGTGGCAGGCATGCAAGAAAGTAACATGAAAAGGGGTTAAAACTGATAGATCAGTAAAAACTACAAAATGGCATAAGCAATATACTACATTAACAGAGAAAATAAGTTAACCATAAAATAATCTCAACAGGTAAGAACCTAAATACAGAAGAAAGAATAAACTCAACACCTATTCCTGAGTATAAGACATCAGAAGATACCCCCAAAATTTCCCAAACTAGAAAGAAGACATATGCCAGGAACCTACTAGTAAAATAAATGTCATAATAACACTATATTGCCTAGTTAAATAAGAAACAAGTTAAAGATGCGCACTATAGTCACTACTTTTATTCAGCATTAGACTCGAGATCTTATCCAATCACATAAGACAAAAGAAAAGAACAAACACATCTGCTAAATGTGGGGAGTGAAAAGGGATCTCATTATTTGCAGATAATATGATCAGCAATTTAGAAAGTCCATGAGAATTAAATTTTTAAATTATGAGGATTAAGAGTTTAGCAATGTGGTTAGATTTAATACCCAGGGCTTTCCTACATATTAGTAAAACCAACTAGAAAATATAAAATAAAAATCATAATCAAAATAACATCTAAAATAACAGAGTGATATGAAAGGAATATGTTTATGTTTCTTTTTTTTAAACAAGACTGTTTATTTCTATGTACATGAGTGCAAGTAAATACCGAGCAAGAATTAATGTAGTTTCTTCAGGGAGAGAGGCTGGCTGGGATTGGGCACCAGAAGGATTCAGCTTTTCCTGTCTTCTTAGAATTCCTTGTAGCAATATATATGTATGCATCACTTGTAAGAGGTCTTAATACCAACAAAGGAAGGGAGAATTTCTCTGAGCAGCCTTTGAAAGAGGACGAGGTTTTCCACAGGTGGAGACATGTGGCAAAGGCATCCCAGAATGGAGGAGGAGCCAGGAGGAATGGTATGGCGCATAAACACAAAGGAGTCAGAAATGTTGCCAGTTCCCAATGTGCACTATGCAAGTTTATACTTTACAAAGCACGTTTCACCCATCAGTCACCTCATGTGAGGTACTGTCTATAGTGGTTTAAAGCAGCAATTCTAGATTTGAATTCAATCTCTGCCTAGCTAGCTGTGTGGCCTTGGGTAAGTTATTCAATCTCTCTGAGTTCAGCTTTCTCATTTTTAAAGTTGGGCTAATACAAGTACCAGACTTAAAGTAATGTCTTAAAGAGAAAAAACAAAAAGGAGAGGAAAACTTGAAGCATGAGTGCCCATGTAGGGCATTCTCACCTTTTCTTAGTCCACTCTGAAATTTTGAATTTCTCCTTTCATATGAAAACATCTTATTTTCTAATTTCCTATCATGGAAATCATTACTATTTTATATGAATAATATCTTTACCAGCCTTTCCCCCTGAGTTGCTCTGTAATGAAATGTTAATGAACCAGGTGTGTTTTAGAATCCGTACTAGACAAACACACACACGTATTGCACTGAGCAGGGGCATTCCTGTAATGCACAGGGGACTTCCTGGTCAAGGAAGAGCACTACACAGAAGCTTCCACAGCATTTCTTTCCTTTCTGCTTTACTATTGATTGGGTCCTTTCTATTCTCAGTGAAAGGAGTAGGAAAAGGATAAATGAGAATTCATAAGGCAAGTCATCACTGCCAGATAAGAAGGTAAACTTTCCCACAGCATGGTGGCAGGTGGGCCAGAGGTCAGAAACCATGTTTAATATTTTAACAAGGATGTGGGCATGATTGACATCATTACAAAATGTGATTTCATGAAACAGAGAGGTTGTGTCAGTGCGTTTGTGCATAATTGGATTTTTGGAGAATAAAGATGGAAGGCAATAGGAATGCAGTTAAGGTTTCATTTTTATTATTATCTCAGAGTTATAGGTAAGAAATAATGAGCCAGTAAAGCTTAAGAATTCATATTTAATATCACAAAGGAATTATTTGTGTTTATAAAACCCCTCATAGATAGTATACAGCTAAGAAAGTACCTTAGTTACATGAATTATGTATGTTGGAATTGACTCTCCCAAAATCTAAATGGGAGATTCACTGATCTGTAAGAACACAGGTTAAATTCTGAATTAGCATCAGTTTATTTTTCCCATTACTGTTCATGTATATTCTGCAATATCCACTCCTTGATTCAGAAAAAAAATATTCAATGTTGCCCACATTCCCTTTCTCATTATTTATTTATTTGTTTGTTTGTTTTTTGAATCTTCACCCGGGCATATGCTTACTGTTTTTAGTGGGGAAGAGAGAGAGAAAAAAAAATGCCAATGAGAGAGAGAAATATCGATTAGTTGCTTCTTGTACGTGCCCAACCAGGGGCAGAACCCACACCCCAGGTATGTACCCTGTCCAGAACTGAATTGCAACATTTCAGTGAATGGGTTGATGCTCCAACCAACTGAGCCATACTGGCCAGGGCTCCAGATTCATTTTTTAGCTTTGAAATTTCCTGAGGACCTATCTAGGCCATCTATAATAATAAAAGTATAATAAGCTAATTAGACCAGACAGTCAAATGACCTTCTGAACATCATTCCAGACGTCCTTCTGGATGAAGCCTTAGTGGCAGGGGCTGAGACAGAGGTGGTTGGGGCAATCAGCAAGCAGGCAAGCAGTTAGGGGAAATCAAGCAGGCAGGCAAGTGGATAGAGACAATCAGGCAGAGAGGTGAGCAGTTAGGGGTGATCAGGCAGGCAGGCAAGTGGTTAGGGGTGATCACACAGGCAGCTGAGTGGTTAGGGGAAATCAGGCGCCAGTAGTCCCAGATTGCTAGAGAGATGTCCAACTGCCGGTTTAGGCCCAATTCCCCAGGGATCCCTGTCAGACATCACTCAAGGAGTTCCAGATTGCAAGTGGGCGCAAGCCGGGCTGAGGGATCACCTCCCCAACACACACACACAACTCCCATGCATGAATTTTGTGCACTGGGCCTCTAGTTCTTTAGATAAGCTAATTAATTGAGAGTATTAATTGAGAAGCTCAATGAATTTACTTCTCTTCTTAACCCCCCCTCCTCAATTTTGTACATCAGTTTGTTCTCTTTGAAACAAAATGTTCTTGGTTAAACATTTTATATCAAGCTCTTATGAAAAAATAGCATATTATGTACTAGAGCAACAGAAGAACTGTGTCTAATACACTTAGATTTTTCTTGCACCCCTGCCTTGAAACATGTCCCCTTCATTCTTTGGCCTCTAGACCCACAAGCCCAGGAGGTTCTTGAATAGCCTCCGGCTCCCAAGAGAAGCTTGAGAACTCTTTCAGCCTGTATCTCATTAGCATTCCCTGACTCTGACTTCATCCTGTCACAAGGCCCTTTGTGAAAACCAGAGCCAATTCATGAAAGTCCCCAGAGCAAGGGTGACAATGTACATTACCCTTAGTGGCTAATAAATCATTCTATCACCATCAAAAGTATTTTTGAGTGTCTTTTGCCATGGCATTATGTAATACAGAATGCTTACTATATGGGTCTGTGTTTCAGTGGCTGGCCTGGGAAATTTCTTCTGGAGTAGTAGGGTACTTAAAAAAAATTGTAGAGTTAGTAGTTTGCCACAGGTATGGGTATCATCAAGTTGATCCATATGATCAATTCTTTATCCAGCCATAACATGACTAGCTGATGCTGAACCTGTCAAATCCAGAACTAATATAATAAAGGTCATGTTTGATACTATTGGAATCAAAACAGTGCTGTACAGACTGAGCCACACACAGTAACCCTAGGTCCAGCTGATCATTTACAGATGCCTATTCTTTTTTATGATGGAGATAGTGGGAATGTATGAATGGCTTCATAGTCTCCCATAACTCCTGCGAACAGAAACAGATTCATAGCACATGTTCTACCAATGATAAGAAAGAAACACTGGGCTTGGGAAGAAAAGACTTGAGTTTGAGTTGAGCTCCCTGCATACATCTTGGGTAAAATGTTAATCACAATGAATTTCAAGTGCTTCAGCTGTAAGATGAGAAATGGCACGTACATACTTGATAAGGTTATCAGAAAAGCTCAAATTTGGTAATGATTATGAAAATGCTTTGCAAAGTGAAAAAAATTATACACGTGTGTACATACATTTGGAAGTATCTGTGTTAAATTATCACCTTATTCTAAGTGGTGCTGATGAGCAAACTGAAACATTTCAAGCAGTGCTTTTAATGTATATTAAGAACCACCTGGCAATCTTGTTAAAATGCAGATTCTAATTCAGTAGGTCTGATGGGACTGAAGAGTCTGTAGTTTCAATAAACTCTCAAGTGTTGATGATATTGCTGATTCAAGCACCTGAGTTCTTTCTGTAGCAAAGACTCAGGACAACTTAGAACCCGAAAAAATGATGAATTTTGAAAATGCTCCCATAGGTGCCTCTGATAGTAAGAATCTGAACATCCACTGTTATTTTACATATAAAGACAGTTTTTACTTTGTACTGATTACATGCCCCGAGGGCACAGGCACAGGGAACCAGCCATTACCTCACCAATAGAAAGGTGTGGACAAGGAACCCAAAAGGCTTAGTAAACCTTGAAGCTCTGAAAGGTCGGAACCAACCACTCCCTATCTAATTGAGATAAGGGTGGCAAGGGCAACTTCCCCACCAGATAATAATGTAACTCCTCATTGATAAGATAATCTGTTTGTTTCCTGCCTAAGGGCAATGGGTGTATTCCCAAAACCTGAATAAAAGTAATGGCAAGGCCTAAGCAAGACAGTCCTTCCACTAGAGAGAGGGCTGCCGCCTGGCCCCCCATTTTTCCAAATTAATATTTTTCTGAGTCTCTTTATTCATTTGTGTGCGGCCTTCTCCAGAACTCGAACCCTGAACTGAAACCCTGAACTATGCGGGATGTGAAAAAGGATTCCAACACACAGGAGTCAGTCACATTAACTTAGGTTGTGGACCATGGGGTCTGTGATCATAAAGCATAAATACAATCAAGAAATATTGATGAATGTTTTCTATACATTTTTTTCCTTTAGATTTTTCTTTACCTAAATACTCAGCTACCCTTTAGAGAACATTTAATTTGGCAACACATTCTGGCCATCTTGAGAAATTATTTACAGTAGAGAAGAGCCTTTCTTTTATACATGTCCACCAGGCCCAGCAGCCTCTCCGTAGCTAAACACACTGCGAAATTCATCTTTGTCACAAATAGCAAGTCACATGCTATGGAATATCACAATCTCATTATGGGATGTCATCTCACAGCACAAATACATTATTTTCACCAGATTTACAGACAGTGCAGCCACGTCACCACCAGCGGGTGATGGATGGGCTCGATCTGGATGTATCTGGGTGTGTGATTTACACATGGCAGGACCCTGACAAACATGGACCTTAGCCAGACCTTGAAGGGCTCTGAAGAAGGTTTCTCCTTCACGGTCTCGTACACATAAAACCCAGTGGTTGGAAAATGTTGTGGCACCTACTGTAATGGAAAAAAAGAGGGACAGTCTTAAAAATCTCCCGGTAATACTTGCCTTAACTTCTCATGTATTCGAATGTAGAGCTCATGTAAGAGGATTTTGGTGGACTTCACATATAACCCTACTAGATAGGCCAGCAAAAAAAATCTGATATTAAATTCCATTCTCTAGGAAAAATGTTATTTAACAAAGCATTGCATCTCACGTAAGAAGAACCACTATGCTTTTGCATTTGGGGATTTCTATGGTGAGCGAGTAATTTACTAAGAGAATAAGAAGTAAGAAAATTATATACATGCATTTATAGTAGCCCCCCAATTATTCACAGGGGATATGTTCTCAGACCCCCAGCGAATGCTAGAAACTACAGATATTATGCGATGCATGCTGTTTTTTCTTATACATATATTAGAGGCCCGGTATACCAGTAAGGTCCCTAGCCCTGGCCGATGATCAGGGCTGATCTCTGGGGTGTCCAGTGAGGTGATTGTGGCCCCTGCTCACACCCACCTTGGCCTGGCACTGCCCACTCACCTGCACCACCACCCTGCCATGGTCCTGCTTTTGTCAGGGCCCATCAGGGCCAGCAGCGCCTCCACTGCCACCTGCAGCAATGCCTGCCATGTTCTATGCTGCCCCCTGGCAGTCAGTGCACCTCTACCAGTTTGTCGAACTCCCGCCCATGGAGACAATTTGCATATTAGCCTTTCATTATATAGGAATAGAGGCCCTCAGGCTGGCCTGTGGGGATGGGCTGAAACCAACTCTCTGGATCCCCAAGGGGTCCCAGATTGCAAGAGGGTGGTTCTTGGGTGATGAACCCTGGAATCAGGCTCCCTCATCTCTGTTCCAGGTACATCATCCAAGAACCACTGCTGCCAAGTGACTGATGTGGTCAGTGCACATCATAGCTACTGGCTGGTCAGCCAGTCGCTTAAGCTTTTATATGTATAAATAACTTTTCACGTAGCAGAAGCACTTTATGTTGGCATATCTGAATTGCCAACATCACTATTCTTGTACTGTGGGACCATTCTTAAGTAAAATAAAGGTTATGTGAACATAAGCAATATGATGCCATGACATTGGATCTGATGACCAAGACAGCTACTGAGTGACTAATGGGCCGGGAGTACAAACAGCCTGAATACCCCGGACAAACAGATTACTCACAAACTGAGCAGGCCAGTGCAGGGTTTTATCATGCTACTCAGATTGGTGAGCAATTAAACTTTTAAATTGTTTCTTTCTGGAATTTTTTATTTAATATTTTCAGACCACAACTGTCATTAGTAACTGAAACCATAGCAAGCAAAACCATGAATGGGTGGAGAGGAGGAACTATTATACTTGTGGCCACTTCATAGACTTGAAGAGAAAATAAATGGAATAATACAAATCTCATAATAGAGAATTTCCATTTTAAAGGAATGTAAAACCCCTCATATCTTTTATCCAGTGTTTTAATCTCTTCCCCACATTGTAGTTCCCTAATCTCTGTTCAAATACTTGGGATATAGAGGAAATCATTGTCTCCAAAAAGAAATTTATTTTCATTGCTGAAATACTTGGACTGTTAGAAAATTCTTATGCATAATGAGTCTGTGTCTCCAATTCCCACCCCCTGATTCCAGCTCCAAGTCTTAGTGGCTCCCAGAATAAGTCTGTCTCATCATTTACCCATTTTCCTAGCCCTCAGTGGTTCTCAACCTTTCTAATGCTGTGACCCTTCAATACAGTTGCTCATGTTGTGCTGACCCCCAACCATAAAATTATTTTTGTTGCTACTTCATAACTGTAATTTTGCTACTGTTATGAATCATAATGTAAATATCTGTGTTTTCCGATGGTCTTAGGCTCTACAGCAGCGGTTCTCAAACTGTGAGTCACAACCCCACAGGTTGAGAATTGCTAGCAGGGTCACCTAAGACCATCAGAAAACATAGATATTTACATTACAATTCATAACAGTAGAGAGAGAGAGAGAGAGAGAGAGAGAGAGAGAGAGAGAGAGAGAGAGAGAGAGAGAGAAGAGAAAGAGAGAGTGCCAGACAGCAGGAGAAAGAGCAATAACATGCTAAATAAAGCTGGGGATTCTGCCCACCACTTTGCCCAATGATTGTGCATTCCAGGATAAGATGAGAAGCTCTTTCCTCTGCTGGCTCATTTCCCAGGTGTCTCCCACAGTACAGGCAATTTAACACACTGAAAGTGTTTTAAGTACTTAAGATGACCTCTTTTTTTGTATAACGTAGCACCTAAACATGACCAAATTACTTTAATTGACAAACTTCTGATTGGCAAACATATTAATTGTAAATTAAATAACTGTATGAGTTTTCTACTGCTGCTATAACAACTTACCTAACACAAATGTAGTGACTCAAACAACACAGATGTATTATAATTCTGGAGGGTCAGAAGTCTGAATATGGGTCCTATGGGATCAAATTAATGTGTCAGAAGGACTGTGTTCCTTCTGAGGACACCAAAAAGGCATGTTCCTTGTTTTCTCCACTTTCTATAAATTGTCTGCTTTTCTTGTCTCATGGCCTCCTTTCAACAATGGCATTACTTCATCCTCACTTCCATCCTCACATCTCCTCCTCTGACTCTGTCTCTCCTGCCTACCTGTTGTGAGTTAGGTTAATCCAAGCCAATCTCCTCATCTAAAAATCCTTAATTTAATTACATCTGCAAAGTCCCTTTTGTCCCGTAAAATAACATAGTCACAGGTTTTCAGGATTAGGATGTGGGCTTCTTCGAGGGGACGGAGGTAGGAAGGGCATTAATCAGCCCCCTACACTAAGTCAAAGCAGAGGCAATTCTGCATTTCTAATATAAGTGTCTATTTCCTAAAGATAGCACAGTAAGGAAAGCATAGGTGCCCAGAGTCTGATCTTAGCATCTCTCCTGCCACTGTCTAGCTATAGGGTTGGCGTTAACTCATTTTCAGACCTGGGACTAGGACAAGATAAGGTGCTTAGGGAGCACAGGTTAAGACAGCACTCACACTCAGGTGCCAGCCAGTACTCTCACTCCCCTGAGAGGGAGGGTCTCCTTAAATTCTGAACTCTAGGCACTTTGCTTGCTACATCCTGGGTTCTACATCACTTCATCTATCTACATCTTTGTGTTCTCATCTGTAGAATTGAAGTATAAGGTTAGTCATCATTACTCTTTTTATCTTGCTTTTTTTATTTTACTATTTTAGGAGAAACAAATGAACGAGTGAATATTTTGCACAATGCACGCTATTTGTGACAACTAGATTTTCTTATAGCATGGGAGTAGAGTAAGGAATACTTCCTAACCTTTCACCCAATTAAAATATGAAAGTAAATTTATGTACTCAAAAAGTATTAACATAGCCAAAATCGGTTTGGCTCAGTGGATAGAGTGTCAGCCTGCAGACTGAAAGGTCCCAGGTTTGATTCCAGTCAAGGGCATGTACCTTGGCTGCAGGCACATCTGACTTTCTATCCCTCTCCCTTCCTCTTTGTGAAAAATCAATAAAATATATATATTTTTAAAAAAGTATTAACATATGTGTTTACAAAGAGAAATCAGGAATGTCCAAAACAAAGTGTGTTTGTTTATGGAAACAGTCCTTCTAACTTAGCTGCACATTGGAATCATGCAGGGAGCTTTATAAATTGCTGATACCTGGCCCTCATCCCCAGAGAATCTCATTTAATTGGTGTGGGGTACAGCCCAGGCAGTGGGATTTTTAATATTCCCCAACTGATTCTAACATGCAGCCATGGTTTAGAACCACTGGTTAATGACTACTTTAAAAACCTCAGAAATGTGTTTTGAATTTATTTAAATTTTATGGAGAATATAGAACACACTTTTTCTATTTGTGTTTATTCCATTGAATCAACATGACAGGCAAAATTCACAATATCATATTTTGATTTATACACAAAACTTTTCTGTTAATACATAGGAGGCATCTAAATGTCAAAATGCAAGTAAGTGGCCTGGCCGGAGTGCCTCAGTGGTTGAGTCTTGACCTATGAAACAGGAGGTCACGGTTTGATTCCCAGTCAGGGCACATGCCCAGGTTGCAGGCTCAACCATACCCCCAGGTTGCAGTAGAGGGTATGCTGGAGGCAACCAAACAATGATTCTCTCTTATCTTTGATGTTTCCATCTCTCCCTCTCCCTTCCTCTCTGAACTCAATAAAAATATTTTTTTAAAAGAAATAACCAATCTCAAAACCCTATACACTGAATGATCCCATTTATATGACATTCTTAAAAGGACAGAATTATAGAGAACAGAGTAGAGGTTTCCAGCAGTTCAGGATGAGGGGTGTGGGGTAACAAAGGAGGATGGGGATGCAATAAGTTAGAAAAAGGGAGGTCACTGTGGTGATAGATTAGTTCCATAGCTTGATTGCTGAATGTGTATAAATCTACACATGTGATAAAATACCAGAGAACTATACGATTACATTGTACCAATGTCAACTTCCTGGTTTTGATATTATACTATCAAAAAAAAAAAAGGCAGGTGAGGGCATGTACTGGGGGTTAGGGGAGGCCAGGGGGATGTCAATGGGAGAAAAAAAGGAGACATATGTACTACTATTTGTAATACTTTAAACAATAAAAAAAATAGCTAGAAATATATTATCCTACCTAATAAAACAGTAATATACAAATTGACTGTACCTCTGATATACCCATAAGCCATGCCCACCAGCCAATCAGGAGTGAATATGCAAATAAACCCAATTAAGATAGCTGCGGCCACAGAGAGCAGGAGGGAGGATTGGGTTTCCCTGGCAATAGAGAAAGCCAAGCTTTCCACCTGCCCTTGCAGGCTCAGGCCTCCACTCAATGATACAAAGTTCCAGTGATAGAAGATAAATAAAAATGATGGCAGCCACACAGCTGGAGAGAGCAAGAGGCTTGAGTTGCACCTGGAGATGGAGAAAGACAAGCTTTTCACCTGCCCTGGCTGGCCCAGGCCTCCACTTAAAGCTACAAAGTTTCAATTATAGAAGATAAATAAATCCCAACAGAAATGGCGGCCACCACCGAGTAAGCAGAAGGCTTAGCTCCACTCCATGCTACAAAGTTTCAATTGTAGAATATAAATAAATCCCAGATACTTGGGCCTCCACTTGGGTCACCGAAGGGTGTGTCTGGCCTGCAAACCACCACAGGCCACTCCATGTCCCAAGGCAATTCCACCCTGATCCGGGACACACTTCAAGAAAAACCAGCCAGCCCCCACCTGTGCACCAGGCCTCTATCTTATCTAATAAAAGAGTAATATGCAGATTAACCATCATTCCAACACACAAGATGGCTTCCCCCATGTGGTCAAGATCTTGCACCCATGTGGACACTGATGGCTACCACAAGATGGCCAGCAGGGGAGGGCAGTTGGGAGGGATCAAGCCTGCAAGGGAGGGCAGCTGGGGGTGATCAAGCTTGTAGGGGAGGACAATTAGCGGTGACCAGGCTGGCAGAGGAGGAAGTTGGGGGTGATCAGGCCTGCAGAGATGGCAGTTGGGGGGGACTCAGAGCTGTAGGGGCAAGCAGTTGGGGGGAACCAAGCCTGCAAGGGATGGAAGTTAGGGGTGACCAGGGCTGCAGGGGAGGGCAGTTAGGGGCAAACAGGTTGGTAGGGGAGCAATTAAGCATCAATCAGGCTGGCAGGGGAGTGGTTAGGGGGTGATTAGGCTGGCAGACAGAAGCAAGTAGGGGCAATCAGAAAGGTAGGCAGGCAAGGAGTTGGGAGCCAGGAGTCCTGGATTGTGAGAGGAATGTCCTACTGCCCATTTAAGCCCGTACTGCCAGGATTGGCAGTTGGACATCCCTCGAGGGGTCCCAGATTGGAGAGGGTGCAGGCTGGGCTGAGGGACACTCCTCTTCGCCCCTGTGCACCAATTTTGTGCGCTGGGCCTCTAATGCTATAAATAAAAGCCTAATAATCAAATCGACTGAACAGCAGAATAACCAGTCAGCAGAGGACAGGGCCAGCTAGTGGGGGTGCTAGGCAAGTGAAGGCAGGTGCCAGTGGGCAAAAGGAAGGGATGGCAATCAGAGAGCAGCGGCGACCAGCAGCAGTGGCAGGGTGATGAGGGGTGGGGACGGAACTTTCCCCTGGTGGTCAGTGCACTCCCCCAGGGAGAGTTCCGCTCAGTCATAAACTGGGATGACTGCTGGTGAGTGCAGTGGTAGTGGTGGGAACCTCTCCTGCCTCCACAGCAGCGCTAAGGATATCTGACTGAAGGCTTAGGGGAGCAGGCCTAAGCCATCCGTCAGACATCCCCCAAGGGCTCCTGGACTGCAAGAGAGCACACGCCAGGCTGAGGGAATCCCCTCCCGAGTGCATGAATTTTCATGAACTAGGCCTCTAGTATGTACCATATATGTTAAGATTTAACCAATGGGGAAAATTGAGTTAAAGTACGTTGAACCTCTCCATACTATCTTTGTAATTTCCTATACATCTATAATTATTTTAAAATTAATAGTTATTAATGAACTTATATAAAACATTGTTTTGAAAGAAACTCCACAATTCTAATATTACTATGCTAAATCAAAAGGAAGTTGAAAAATGAAACAAAATATATTCTTTTCTTGCTTTTATTCCTATACTAGAGGCCTGATGCATGAAATTCATGCCTGGGTAGAGTCCTTAGGACTGGCCAGTAATCAGGGCCCATCTGTGGGGTGACCTGTGAGGCAATCAGTGGGCCCCACTGGCACCCACCTTGGCTAGCCTGGCACTGCCTGCTCACCAGTCCCACCCCCCACCACCATTTCTGGTCTCCTCCCTCTGCGGGGCAACCATCAGGGCAATCAGGGAGACCCCTGCTGACACCTGCCTTGGCTGGACTGAGGTCTGGGGGCTGGAACAGCTCCTTCATTGAGTGTCTGCCTGCTGGTGATCAGTGCGTGTCATAGCAACCAGTCATTCCGCTGGTCATTCCAGTGTTCAGTAGATTTGCATATTAGGCTTTTATTACATAGGATTCTCTCCTTATACCTCTTTCCCTCTCCTTTCTTTCTTTCCTTTCTTTTACTTTCTCTTTTTTTATTCTCACCTCCCAATCCCCTTTCCAAAATTTTAGCTTGATGAATATATTTTAAGATTATTACAAACAACAGAAAAAAAGAAAACATAATAAAGGGCTTAAATGATAGTGAAAAGTTAATGATGCTGCCATAAGTCTCAGTTGTTATTAGGCTACAAGCCCATTCTGAAAATTTAGTTTATTATTTCCACAGCAGGACACTCATAGGCTGTTTTATTAATATGCTGGCTTTGGGCTAAAATAAGAACCAAGTAACATCTCAATTACAACCACTTTGGCTCCTTTAATCTAATGACGATGTACTAACAACAATGAACAAATTTTGGGATGAGAATGAAAATCATAGCTTTAATTTTAGACTTCCAGATATTTATGTATTATAAAAATTGATTACAGACTGATGTTTTAAATTCTGTTTTGCTTAAAATTTGTTCACATAACAAAAATAAAATTGTATTTTATGGGGAGAATTCCTATACTAACCTCACAAATATATCAAATAAAGATAGGCATCTCTGTTGTAGTTAAGTGCTCTAGAGAAATAATCTATAAAGCAAATCACATTTTTCTTTTGATTTCCAATTCGACAACAACAACAACAAATAAGTTTGTTATAGCAATTCTTTCCAATGAGGAGTGGGATAATTAGAATTTCCCTTCTCTCCCCTTCCCCCTCCACCACGAGGCTTGGCAGGAGGCTCAGGCCACATTCGGAACCCAGGGCCTCAGGTGAGGATTCTCTGTGCTTCTTGCTCAATGACTGGTGTTATTAAAAATAGACACATGCTGAATACCAACATCCGAATTACAGGGGTGCCAGAAAAGGAGAGAGAGCAAGACAATGAAAACCTATTTGAAGAAATAGTGACTAAAAACTTGCCACACCTGGTGAAAGAAATTGACATAGGAGTCCAAGAAGCACACCAAACCCCAATATATAGGAACCCTAAGAGGACCACACCAAGACACATCATAATTAAAATGCCAAGAGCAAAAGACAAAGAGAGAATATTAAAAGCAGCAAGAGAAAAACAGATGGTTACCTATAAGGGAGCACCCATACGATTGTCAGCGGATTTCTCAACAGAAACAATGGAGGCCAGATGGGAGTGGCAAGAAATATTCAAAGTGATGAACAGCAAGAATATCATGTAGCAAAGCTATCATGCAGAATTGAAGGTCAGATGAAGTGCTTCACAGATAAGAAAAAGCTAAAGGAGTTCATCACCACCAAACCAATATTATATGAAATGCTGAAAGATATTCTTTAAGAAGAGGAAGAAGAAAAAGATAAAAGTGTAAATTAGGAACAACAAATACACATCTATCAACAAATGAATCTAAAAATCAAGTAAATTAATAAGCTGATGAACAGGATAAACTGGTGAATGTAACAGAATCATGGACAGAGAGGGAATGGACTGACAACTCTTGGGGAGAAAGGGAATATGGGAAGTGCAGCAAGAGACTGGACAAAAGTCATGCAACTATGGGAGAGGACAGTGGAGGGGGGTGAGGGCGGAGGGTGGGATGGGTACCAAGTGGAGGGGAACTATAGGGTGAAAAAAAAAGGGAACAATGTAATTAATAAACTGAACAATAAAGATAAAAAAATAGACACATGCTGAAGCTCAAAGGCCTGAGCCCCTTCTCCATGACATACCAGTGCTGTGACAAAATCCTTCCTTGATTTTTAAATGGCATATTTTATATTTCCAAGTAATTAAGAGGCACATAAAATTATTCGAAGGGATTAGTTGGGTTTTGTTCAAACAAAAAGTAAATAAAGCCTTTTTTTTTTTTACAAAAAAAATTACATACTTCAGAACACTTAAAAATATCTTGTAATTGAAGAGCATATGAATATCCCTGAAGGAAAAAGAATTAACTAATTATACTAAGAAATTTAATTAGGTTATCATATATCTTATTAGTTCTCGAGTCACTGTAGGCCTTTTTTAATTGTTAGAGAGACCTGTACATTTGCTGACTTAAAAAAAACAACAACACACACACACACACAAAAAAAAAGAGAATGGTCCACTAGATTATTGGAACCCATTTTATTAAGTTTTTCCAACTCAAAGTGATCAAATAAAGTCAAGTTAGAAAAACAAGTTGTGAATTCAAAGAGATGCTGATCCTTCTTGAAAATGAAATATAAAGCAGACACGCCAAGAGCTACTATCAAAATATGAAACCCTGGACCAACTTTCACATCCTATGATTCACTGGTCAGGCTATTATGCATGATTCTATTGCTGTGATGTTGTGGGGAGCTAAGCTAGAGAGCTCAGAGGACCCAAAGGATTAACTCAGTCTTTGGAGACCCTCTGCAATCTGGCGGGGGCTTTCTTGCCAGCCTTCCTCTTGTCATCTCGTGTCCATCTCTCCTCACTCAGTTATCCTGTATTATCTCTGGTCCTGACCTCATCCTGTGCTTTCCACTATCAGTGTGTTTCCCGTGCAAGTATTACCTCTGCCCAAAAGGACTCCTTACTCACTCTGCATCTGTTTGTTGAATATTTGCTGCCTTCCCTGGGCAGAGAAAAAGATAGGCTCCCTGCCTTGATAGAGCTTAACTGTAAGTGAGGGAGAAGATAATAACAAAGTAAATAATTAAACAAGACAATTTCAGATTCCAATAAGAGCTCTGAGGGACAGCAATAGAACAATGTGATAGAAATTAACTGGGGCAGAGAGGCAGGGCTACTTGTCACAGAGAGGGCATCAGGGAAGGCATTTATGAAAAGACTAGAGGCCAGGTGCATGAAATTTGTGTATGGGGGTTGGGGGGTTTCCCTCAGCCCAGCCTGCACCCCCTCCAATCTGGAACCCCTCGAGGGATGTCTAACTGTCCTCGGGCCTAAAAGGGCAGTCAGACATCCTTCTCACAATCCAGGACTGCTGGCTCCAAACTGCTTGCCTGCCTGCCTCCCTAATTGCCCCTAACCGTTCTGCCTGCCAGCCTGATAACCCCCTAACCACTACCCAGCCAGCCTAATTGATGTCTAACTGTTCCCCTGCCAGCCTGTTTGCCCCCAACTTCCCTGCCAGCCTGGTCACCCCTAACTGCCCTCCCCTGCAGGTTTGATCATCCCCAACTGCCCTTCCTTGCAGGCCTGGTCTCTTCCAACTGTCCTCCCCTGCTGGCCTCATGGCCCACAACTGCCCTCCTTTGAAGGCCTAGAACCTCCCAATGGCCTCCCCTGCTGGCCATCTTGTGGTGGCCATCTTGTTTCCACATGGGGGCAGGATCTTTTACCACCTGGGGACATCCTCTTATGTGTTGGAGTGATGGTCAATCTGCATATTACTCCTTTATTAGATAGGATAGAGGCCTGGTGCATGGGTGGAGGCTAGCTGGTTTGCCCTGAAGGGTGTCTCGGATGAGGGTGGAGGTTCCCTTGGGATATGAGGCAGCCTGGGCAAGGGGCCTGTGGTGGTTTTCAGGCTAGCCAGCCACACCCCCTAGTGATTCAAGCAAAGGCCCTGCGATCTGGGATTAATTTATGTTCTACAATTGAAACTTTGTAGCCTGGAGTGGAGCCAAGCCTTCTGCTCGGTCCTGTGGTGACAGCCATTTCTGTTTGGGTTTATTTAAATTCAATAATTGAAACTTTGTAGCCTAGAGTGGAGGCCTAGGTGCTAGGGCTGCAGAATCTTGACTTCCTCCATCACCTGGGCAACCCTAGCCTCTGCTCTCTCTAGGTCCATGGCTGCCACCATTTCTGTTGGGATATAGCTTCTGTAATTGTAACTTTGTAGCATTGAGTGGAGGCCTAGGCTGGCAAGGTGGGCATCAAGCTTGGCTTCCTCCATTGCCAGGGAAACCCAAACCTCCCTCCTGCTCTCAGTGGCTGCAGCCATCTTAGTTGGGATTTATTTTCTCCTGATTGGCTGGTGGGTGTGGCTTGTGGGTGTATCGGAGTTACAGTCAATTTGCATATTACTCTTTTATTAGATAGGATGACATTAAACTACAAATTAAAAAATAGAAAGGAGCCTTCCATGCAAAGGACAAGAGTTTCCCAGGCAAGAGGAAATAAAAGGTAAAGGCTCTGCTATAGGAATACAGTTGGAAAATTCAGGCAATTAAATTGAGATGGGAAGTCACTGAGGAATTTAAAGCATAAGAGTAACATAATCAAATTATTATTTTAAAACTATCACTCTGACTGCAGTATAGAGAAAGCATATTAAAGGAAAATAAAAACAGGAAAATCTATTTGGAAGTTATGTAGACCAGATAAGAGAGAGTGGTGGCTTGGACTAAGGTGGTAACGGTGGAGATTGAAGAGAGTGAATGGATTCTAGATATATTTTAAAGGTATACCTTTTCCAAGAACCCTTGTGGGAAGATTGGTTTTTAAAGATAAAGGAAAGATAGAAATACAGGATGGCTTGTGATTTGGGGACCAAATACCATTGCTGATCTCCCACCCACTCAGTTTTCTATCTACATTTAAATATTTATACAATTGGAACAAAAATCCCTCTTCTGTGTGTCTCCTGGGGAATACTGTCATATATATACAAAGAGGTACAAATTAAGGTATTTATTATAGCATGGTTTGTAATAGCAAAATTTGAGAGTAACCTAAGTATTCACAAAAAAAAGAGAGTATCTCATGAACTGCAATATATACATGTATATATATTAAAGGCCCGATGAATGAAGATTTGTGCAAGAATGGGCCTTCCTTCCCCTGGCTGCTGGTACCACTTTTGCTTTGGCCTTTCTACCTTCCACACTGCCCAGAGGCCTGGAAGAGCTGGGGTGGTGCTAAACATCTGCATCCTGCCCCCAGCCACTCGGCACCTGTGTATACAAATTAACCCACCATCTTTGTTGGGTTAATTTGCATACTCACTCCTGATTGGCTGGTGGGCATTGCAAAGGTAAGGTCAATTTGCATCTTTCCCCATTACTAGTGTGTGTATATATATATATATATATATATATATATATATATATATATATAGTTTCAGAGAGAGAGTTCCAGTGTTGTAAATGAAAAAAACCACAAAGTTATATTTTCAAGTAAAGAAAAAGCTATACAGTTACACATAATATAATTATTATTATGGGAAATAATGGTATTATACAAAGATAAATACATATTATAAGCAAATCCATAAAAATATGTACTCCTTTAGTTTCTTTTCTTTTTTTTTTTTCCTCCTTGCATTTCATCCAATCTCTAGCTGGTGTTTTTAAGTAGAGTTTAACTGTTTCTCAGGACCACTATGTGAGAACTAGGAGTGGGAAATGCTTCTTCCACACCATTCCTTCAATGTGCATTATTGCCATAGCAGCCAAGTCCTCTCTCTGCTTCTGTCCAGCTTCTCACTGTGAAGGAAAGCGGATGTGTCTAATTGGTAGGGACTAAGAAATTAACCTGCATAGTCTTGCTCCTTCAACTCCCCTTTTCCACTTTGAGATCTGATCTTTCCATATGAAACATGCATTCGGCTATACTTCATGCCCTAAGTTTTACAAAGGCATATGTGCTAAATATTTCTATTTCTGGAATTCAATATTAATAAACCTGTTATCCCATAAACAGAAACTATATCCTCTGGCATCAGCTTCCTTAAAATAAAATATGTTGGCCTCCCAGCTACCTTATTCTTAACTATGGGCCCGATGCACGAAGATCCATGCAAGAATGGGCCTTCCTTCCCCTGGCTGCTGGCACCACCTTTGCTCCAGCTGGAGCAGCCTTTTTGCTCCAGCCAGAGTCACCTTTCCACCTTCCCACACTGCCTGTAGGCCTGGAGCATATGCAAATTAACCCTCCATCTTTGTTGGGTTGATTTGCATACTCACTCCTGATTAGCTGTTGGGCATCAATTGGGTAGAGGATATGGTCAATTTGCATGTTACTCTTTTATTATTATTCTTACACTCCCCTTGGTTCAGAACCCAGATGGACAATAGGGGTCTATTTGTTGGGCTTGCTCAAACCTCAATAGCTCTACATGGAAAAGCAGGAGACAAATCCTCTGGTCAAACTTCATTTAGTGCTAGTGACTTGGGACTTGGTAAGGGCATATGACAATACCCATATACCAAGAAGTGTTCAAGTCAGAAGATAATCAGCATATTATTTTAGGGATTATTGAACAAATATCACTATAAAAATAAGCATTCTGTTATTATTAGAGATTTATGTGCACTTAATTTAAAGTATTTTTATTGCAATGAAAATAAATCTTACTGCCTGGATGATTTTAAGTCTCAGAAAAATTCCAGTCAAGTCCCTCTTGCTGTCGTCACCTGCAAGATATGCTTTCTCCTGCTTCAATTTCTAACACTCAAGCCACTTACCACAAACAGCCTTCTGTGGCAGCAGCTATGAATATGTCTTCTCTGTCATTTCTAGTTTTGTTAGCTCCTGCAGCCCTGGGACCTTATCTCATTCGTGGCTGTGTGCTTTGCAGCATCTATTATAGAGATTTGCAATTTGTAGATAGCAATGAAATGTAATTTAAAAATGTTTAAAGGCAGGCAGATCATAAACCAAAAGGCTTCGAGTGGATGGCAAATCATATCATGTAGTTTTCCTCTCCATAGCCATTTAATTACAGATTTAAAAATCAATGGACATCAAGAACATTCCTGAAAAGGATACATTCCAAAAGAATAGGGAAGATGAAAAAAAAGTTAAAAGAGGGGAGGGAAATACCTCTAGTCATCCATGTTTAAGTTTTTCACTCTTTCTTAACCTTAATAACCCATTATTTCTCAAGCTCTTGCACCCCACCAATGTGATGCAGGAATCATTTCCCCTACAAAATTCTCCTCTCTCCATCACCATTAACACATGGGTAGCTCAGGTGACTTAATAATGTTTCTATCAATGTAGTTTTCCCACAAATCTCTTGGAGGGTCATGTGGTACTTCTCTCTACCACAGCTGCCCAGTCCTTGACTGAGATTTCTAAGCTTATTTTCTTAGGACTCCCAAAGCTGCATTCTCAAGCTGCCAGTTAGGTAAAGAAATAATGAGGTCCTTGTAGATGCTGAGGAAACTACCTCATTTTTTCCACACCACTTCAGTTGGGTTCCAAGAAAGGATGTTAGTGTTCATTGTTTCCTAGAGAACTTCAGGAAAACAGTTCCTACAGCGTCTACCTAGAGCCAATCCTTTCTCTTCACCCCTTCTCCTGCTAGATACACATACAAACCTCTCCCTGACTCTCTTTCAGAAGAAAAGTTCCACATAAAAATTCATGCTTTGGAGAAACTGTTCTCACCTCAGCTGTTTGCCCAAGTACGTAAATGAGAACCTTCCCTACCTCAGTGAGTAATTGCTTCAGGCTCTGCCTGATCTTACACTGGTTGGCTAAAGAAGCAGCATGGAGCCTCAAAAGCCCCCAAGAAGTCATCACAAATTAACCATACACATCATCCAGCTCTGAGCCTAGGGACCGATAAACCTGCCACTTTCACACCCTTCTCAGTGTTCATGAAGGCAAGTCACTGCCCTGCTCCATCCACAGTTCAGACTTGATCACAGTAGACCGGGACTTGATGCAGGAGTGTCAGAATATTGAAAAGAGCCCTGGGTGAATGTGCACTGCATGGTCGGTCCCTCTAGTCCCACTTATGCTGCTATAGTCATGTAACTTTGGAAAAGTAACTCCCTCCACCTGTTCCTCAGTTGTCTTATCTGTACATAAGGTGTTTGGACTTTGTGATCACATCGATCACATTGATATACTAAGCATCAATGTCAGCTTGTCTAAGATAAATCCTAAATATTAATTTTGGGGCCCTAGTTTAGACTCATCTGGTCTAAATAATAATCCTATGCTCATTTACATATTCAAAGCTTGAGCCCATTTAAGCTTATACAAACTCAAGAATATCAGAAGTCCTGTTTACATCCTTGTAAAATGAGAAAATGCCTTGTTGCAGGTCCACCTACTGTACTAAAACCCCCCCACACACACACACAAAACAAACAAACAAACAAACAAACAAAAAAAAAAAGAGTTCAAGAACAAACTAAGGAGAAGCAATGAGTATTGTTTATTCTGGAATATCCAAACATGTAGTAGAAGTTTAGTAGCCAGAGAACTATTTGGTTTTATGCCATGATCTTTTCCTTGGCTGAGGACATACCCTGAAGCATTGGGTTTTATCTGACATTCAGGGAAAATCATGTTGCAAAAGGAATAATAGAACTGAGGTTTGCATTGCAAAGCAGCAAAAAATCAATCCTTGACTTGAGCTACAAGGGGCCTATCCATTGCACAATTCACATATGTGATAAATTGTACCTCTTCTTCTCTCAGTGAGAGGCTAGGCTCAAATCCATTTCATTAATTCTATTGATTTACAGTCTGGGCAAGAAAAAAGTCATGTGATTGCATGGCTAACCCTGTTAATACTCCATGTTCCTTGACAGATTTTCTGATAGGTCTGCGAGTTATTTCGCCCCCCTAGGCTATGTCTTGAAGAGCCAAAGTCAGCATTTTCATAGGAGCTTAGAATGCAAGAAACCTCACAGGTTGCCCATGCAAACTCTCTTTCCTCGGCACAATGATTCACACTTTCTTGAAACTTCTCTAAGTATCATCCATGTTAGGAAATGTGAGGAGAACACATCTAAGGAGCAGGGAACTCATTATCTCTTCAGTCCATTTCTTTTATTTTTAAACAGCACCAATGCTCAGAATGTTCTTAAGAACCATGAGTCCAAAATCTGTCTTCCGATCCCTGTTCCAAAATGTTACCTTAATTTATAAACTCTTAGCCCACCTCCTCACACATAGTAAATTCTTTATAAATAGTAGGTATGATACAAGTGTTATAATGAAGTAGTTCACTGTAGTATATCAGGGTCATAAATGTTGAAGGAAGGCAGGCCTGAAATAAAGTGTAACATTGGGCAAAATTTTCTCCAAACCTAATGTTCTCATCCACAAAATGTGAAATATAATAGCTCCTACCTTACAGTATTGAGAGGATTAAATGAGATCACACAAGTCACACACCTTAGTAAAGTGTGTGACAGTAAGCACTCAAAATATTTAATTATCATGAATATTACCATCAATAATTTTTGTGGCAAAGCTGACTTCTATTAAAAACCTATCAGACATATACACTGAAAGAAGATGAACAGAAATGACCTGTTGTAAGAATTAACAATAGAAGCCTTCCAGTTGATAGCAGGAACTCTTAGTACAGCTCCTAATCTCTCTATAAAATGTAGTACTTAGCCATTTTCTAGATTCTTTGGGCTATTTGACTTATTTTGCTATAGCTTATATAGATGCATATCACAATCTACTATTTCTACCAAGTAATGGTGATAAAGTTGGAAGAGGCCTTGGAGAATTAGGATAATTCTCTATATTTTACACATATTGAAACTGATATTTAGATGGGGAGCATTATGGCCAAAGTAATCCAGGATTTTTTTATGTGTATTTTTTATTATTGATTTAAGAAAGAAGAAGGGAGAGGGGAGAGAAATAGATACATCAATTATTTGAGATAATCATTGATTGGCAGCCTCCTACATGTCTCCTACAGATTCAGCTGGGGATAGAGTCTGAAACTGGGGCATGTGCCCTGAGCAGGAGTCAAACCATGACCTCCTGGTTCATAAGTTAATCATACTGGTCAGGCCATCCAAAATTTTAATAGAAGAACTAGAACAACAACAAAAAAATAAGTGACTCCCAAATTAGAATTCCTTTGCCATACTGTTATTAGATACCAAGAAATTCTTAAATATGCAATGCTTTTTTGCATTTTTTTTAGCTCTGTTCTGTAAGGGTACCTAGATATGCCCCCTCCATTTATTTTTGCTAGAGGCATTTAGAGAGAGATAGCTGACTTTTCTCCCCTTTTCTCCTCACCCTAGTTATTTCCAGACTATTTTTTATTATTGTTGACACAATTACAAATGTCCACATTCTCCTTTCCCTTTGTCCATCTCCACTCAACCTCTGCACTCCCTCCCCTCTAGCTATCACCACATTGTTGTCTGTATCCATATGTTATGCATATATGTTCTTTGGCTATACCTTCACCTTCTTTCATCCAGTCCTCCCCACCCCATCCCACCCCAACAGCTGTGTCCATGCCTCTGTTTTGTTGTTGTTGTTGTTCATCTATTTATTTTGTTCATTAGATTCCACACATACGTGAGATCATGTGGTATTTATCTTTTCTCTAACTGGCTTATTTCTCTTAGTAATCTCCATGTCCATCCATGTTGTTGCAAAAGATAAGATTTCCTCCTTTGTGGCCATGTGGTATCCCATTGTGTAAATGTATTACAGCTGTCGTATTATTTCCACATATTTTTCTACTGATCATCTTCTTAACTCATATCACTTATATTAATCAGGCCCCTTAAATGCAAGTAACAGAAAACCAATAGAAACTAACTGAGACAATAAGAAAGTATTGGAAAAGACTGCTAAGCATCCTCCAGAATTGAGGGGAGTGAACTTTGGAAAGGAAAGAAAATTCTAGGATTCATTGGCTTTCTACCCAGAGCACTGCTATCAATTCAATGTAATTCCAATGACACCCAGTCTTTGTCTCTTTTGTTCTTAAGTTTTAATGAGAGAGAGAGAGAGAGAGAGAGAGAGAGAGAGAGAGAGAGAGAGAGAGAGAGAGAGAGAGACTAGATGGGCTCAGCTGTGCCCAGTGTCTATCCTTGGACCAATTTGTTATTATACGAGTTGGAAGGTTATCCACACTATATAGCCCCACTAGAGATCCCACTCCCCTGGGCCTGAGGGGGCAAAATAGAAAATTCACTGTGTGCAGAGTAGCTACCTTAAGGGCTATGTACTATATTTTACTATGTTCCTCTCCAAGCAAAGTGTGAGTTTCTAGAAGGCAGAGACTCTGTCAGTTTCACCATTAGACAGTATTTCCCTTGCTTGTGTATAGTAAACATCTGATGAATATGCATGGGTTTGAATATATTAGATCTTCAGCTTCTCATGATCCAGGCATACCAAACCAGGCTGAGAACACTGTGGTTTCCAACTAACAAAAAAAGGCGTTGGCAATGTTTTTGGTCATTGGAAACCATACATCATACACAAGTATACACGTAATTCATCCTGGCTCATATGCAAGTAAGGACAGTGATCCTGACCATCCTCTCTCTCCAGCTTTCTCAGGCAGCCTTCCTACTGAAAATGCCTGTTCCTGGCCCTTCACCACAGCTCTGCGTTCTGTCATTGAAATGGAGCCCTGTTGTGCTGAGGCCATTAGGACTCCATCTTCCCTCTTCATATGACAGATATCAAGAGGACATGCTCTCCTCTTCTGAGAAAAAAGCCCCAATTAAACATACTCGTTAAAGCCATGTGATTCTCCTGCCTTCTTCGAATACATAACCAATATGAATTGCTTTCTGCTGACCTGAAGCCTGGACAGGGAGTATTGGGCCCCAGTTTGGGCTGACTGCCAGAATGTTATGGGATGTACTAGGCATTTTTCACTAACAAATGCCAGACTTTCACTGCTGCCCCTCCAGCTGGCTATCAGATGCTGGCAGGCAGCTGCATAAGGAACCCTGAGAAAAATACCACAGTTTGTCCAGAATCAAAAGAATGATAACAAATTAAGGGGAAATTGAATTCAAATCTGCCCAGTTCAGCCCCTCATTGACCACATCCATCATCCTTGGGTTTGTGAGTATAGGCGATGATGCAGGGCAGTAGGTAGGGAGGCAGGACGAGATCAAAACACCTGTGTTTGCCTCCAGGCTCCACCACTCCTTGGTTGGTATAATCTTTCAGCCTCAGGTACCTTGTATGAGGCCTTGCAATTCTTGACTTTTTTTTTTTAAACCAAAAGGGTGACATTTATTGCATTTCAGAAGAGAAATTCATGACCCATTACCAACTTTATTTTAAGGTATGGTCCCAAAAAACTTTACTACCACTCTACCACTGACTGAATGGCCACTATTGGGCAATATTTGTAAAATCTTTACTGTTTCAGACACTGACTATTATGTGCTTAATTGCTGTACATAAATGCATTTTATCCTTTTAACAATCCTTTTGAAGAAATTTAGTAATATTTTTCTTCATATTTTACAGATGAAGAAACTAAGATTTAAAGAGTGAAATAGCTTGCCTGTGGTTACATTAGCTTGTAAATGACAAAGCTTCAGAACCCACATTTTTCACATCCGTGTTACTCCATCATCTTCCAGTTACCAAAACCAGTATGGTGATGCTAAGCTTTCTTCTTGGCTCTCTCTATCCAAAACATATGATTTCTAGTACTAAGTACATTATTTTATCTCCTTCAAATTCATTCACTATTTCTGTACTAAATGACCATTTCTGAAGACTTTATCTCACTTAAAAATTAGTCCATCTTTGTCTTCTAAAAACCACCATAATATAGCTAGTCAGTATTTATTCTGATGTCCATAAATTCACCTGCAATTCTCATTTGGCAATGAATGTGTCACTACTTTTATTTATTTCATTTATCTCTTGAGCATTTATGTCCTATCTTACCAACCAGTTGAATACCTTGAGGTTACATGGATCATACTTCTGTGAGTACTCTTAGCCCTGACACAATGTCTTGGGCCAATCAGTAAATGTTAACTGGTTTTGGGGTAGCTCTTCCTCAGCTTCAGCCTGAACTATACTCCTCATTAGTCAGTGTCTACATGGCTGTAGGTATCTTTGGAAAGCATGGTATTAGAATTATCAGTCAAGAGCCTGGTGACTTTCATGGTGCAGACAGGCCTGGAAAAAAGCACCCTGACCTATGCCCATGCTCCTATGCCAGCCTCAGTGTGTTGCTTATGCCAGAAGCTTACCATTTCTGCACACCCTATGTATCTGATGGTATCAGAACAAGCTTTGCCAGTGATGCCAACCAAGAAAAAACAGCTGGCAAATGCGGGAATGATGGTACTAGGCACCTGCCCACTTATATAAGCTTTCTGTGCCAACTTCTCTTTTGCATGAAGGGCAACATTGAAAGTAAGAAGTGACTAGATCTTCTCTCCTTTCCAAAAACTGATTTCTGAGTGCCAGGTTCCTCATAGTCATCTGCTACCACAGCACCTGCAGCTCAAACATCCAAATCCAGAGACTGCCAAGATTTTGGCACTTTCAGGGTATAATGGCAGTGCCAAAGGCTGAGGGGTGACGAGTGTCGAAATTATCTTGTCACCTCTCCTTGGAAATTCCAACAGACCCATGCCGAAGGAAAGATGACAGGTTTTCCAGGTGCATTGTATTTTATAAGCATCATGTACTTTAGCAAACGGATGTGGTAGAAAATGATTCAGAAAATTGTGTATAGCTTGATAATTTTCAGGAGGGATAATGTTCTTTTTTTTTTTTTTAATTGCTTCCACAATGACAACCTTCAATGTGCTTTTAGTAGCCAGTTGCTTCCCAGTTTTATTGACAATGAGATGAGATAAACCAACTGGCTAGAGCAGGAACAGAAGATTTTAGCCATAATTTTTAAATTGTACTTCTAAGACTGCTTTAAAGAAGGTAGTGAGCAGGGCAGGCTTTGAACAGGGGAAAATGGTAACAATGGTAATAAATGTAAATATAGTTTTATTATTTAAAGTTCTATAAATATAATTGACCTTTTAAAACAAAAATACTTAAAATAAACTGTGTGGTTTATAACATCTGTAAAAGTTAACTGTATGACAAAAATACAAAGAGGAGAAGTAGAAATATACTCTTGTAAGTTTCAAAAACTTGATGTGAAGTGATATAGTATCACTAGAAGATAGAGTAGAAAAAGTTTAGATGAATACAATAAGCCTTAAATCAGTCATTAAAATAGAACCACAGACCTGGCCAGTGTGGCTCAGTTGGTTGGATCATCATTATCTACACTGAAAGGTCACAGGTTCAATCCTGGTCAGGGCACATACCTAGATTGTGGGTTCAGTCTTTGGTTGGGGCACAAAGGAAAGGCAACACATTGGTGTTTCTCTCTCACATTATTGTATCTCTCTCTCTCTCTCTCTCTCTCTCTCTCATCAATAAACACATCCTCAGATGCATATTTAAAAATAAATACACAAAAAAGTCACATATAATTATAGCTAATTTGCCAACAAAGAACATAAGAAAATAGAATCTTAAAGATTATTGATCCAAAGGGAAACAAAAACATGAGACAAATAGAAATGAAATATCAAGATAGCTGATTTAAACCCAATCATGTCAATAATAACATTAAATGTAAATGATCTAAACACTCCAATTAAAAGGCAGAAATTGTCATATCAGATTTAATAAGCAAGACACAGCCATATGCTGCCTTAAGAAATCAGTTTAAACATCCTATATAATAAAAAAGCCTAATGTGCTAAATGCCCAGTCATCCAGTCAGCCTTTCAAAAAATCAAAGCATAATATCCTATCTAATAAAAGAATAATATGCAAATTGATCATACCTCCGCTAAACCACAAGCCATGCACACCAGCCATGCCCACTAGCCAATCAGGAGCAAATATGCAAATAAACCCAATCAAGATGGCTGCCAGCCACAGAGAGCAGGAGGGAGGCTTGGGTTTCCCTGGCAATGGAGGAAACCAAGCTTTCCTCCTGCCCTTGCTGGCTCAGGCCTCCACTCAATGTTACAAAGTTTCCATTATAGAAGATAATGAGGCAGTCACAGAGCTGGAGAGAGCAGGAGACTTGAGTTGCATCCAGAGATGAAGGAAGCCAAGCTTTCAACCTGCCTTGGCCAGCCCAGGCCTCTGCTTAAAGATACAGAATTTCAATTATAGAAGATAAATAAATCCAACAGAAATGGCTGCCTCCATGGACAGAGCAGGATGCTTGGCTCTGCTCCAGGTTACAAAGTTTTAATTGTAGAAGATAAATAAATCCCAGATACCAGGGCCTCTGCTTGGGTTGCCAGGGGGTGCGGCCACCCTGTAAAAAAACCACAGGCTACTTGCCCAGGCTGTCCCATACCCCAAGGGAACCTCCACCCTGATTCAGGACACCCTTCAGGGCAAACCAGCTGGCCCCTACCCATGCACCAGGCCTCTATCCTATCTAATAAAAGAGTAATATGCAGATTGACCATCACTCTAACACACAAAAGGGCTGCCCCCATGTGGTCAAAGATCCTGCCCCCATGTGGACACAAGATGGCCACCACAAGATGGCCAGCAGGGGAGGGCAGTTGGGAGAGACCAGGCCTGCAAGCGAGGGCAATTGGGGGCAATCAAGCCTGCAGGGGAGGGCAGTTAGGGGTGACCAGGCCATCAGAGGAGGGAAATTGGGATGACCGAGCCTGTAGGGAAGGGCAGTTTGGGAGGACTCAGGCCTCCAGGGGAGGGCAGTTAGGGGAAAACAGGCTGGCAGGGGAGCAATTAGGCATCAATCAGGCTGACAGGGGAGTGGTTAGGGAGTGATCAGGCTGGCAGGCAGAAGTGGTTAGGGGCAATCAGGGAGGCAGGCAGGCAAGCAGTTAGGAGCCAGCAGTCCTGGATTTTTAAAAGAATGTCCAACTGCCCGTTTAGAATTCTACCAGTAGGATCAGGCTTAAACGAGCAGTAGGACATCCCTCAGGGGTCCCAGATTGGAGAGGGTGCAGGCTGGGCTCAGGGACACTCCCCCAACCTCCAGGGCATGAATTTAGTGCACTGGGCCTTTAGTGATAATTATATGCTAATGCTGCTCAACCGTTCTCTATGACATGCACTGACCATCAGGGGGCAGAGAGTGGGCTGATCAACCAGTTGCTATAACGTTCACTGTCCAACAGGGGCAGACGCTCTGACTAGTAGATTAACTTGCTGCTGGGGTCTGGCCAATCGGTAACTGAGCGAGATGGGCCAGACATGCCCTGGAGCCCTCCTACACTCCCTCTCCAACTGTCCAACCTCCTGTATCCCTCCTGGGATCCCTCAGCCTGACCTGTACCCTCTCACAAATCAGGACCCCTTGAGAGATGTCAGAGAGCCAGTTTCAGCCTGACAGTGAAATGACCAGTTGCTGTGATACCCACTGACCACCAGGGGCAGATGCTCAATGCAGGAGCTGCCCTCTGGTGGTCAGTACACTCCCACAGGGGGAGTGCTACTCAGCCAGAAGCCAGGCTTACAGCCTCTCCTGCCTCAGCAGCAGCAATAAGGATGTCTGACTGATGACTTAGGCCTGCTCCCTTGGGGAGCTGGCCTATACTATCAGTTGGACATCCCCTAAGGGCTCCTCGACTGCAAGAGGGTGCAGGCCAGGCTGAGGGATCCCTCCACCCTGAGTGCACAAATTTCCTGCACCAGGCTTCTAGTAAAAATATAAACATGTTAAAAGTAAAAGTGTGGGAAAATAACAACCATGTTAACATTAAATGGAAAAATAAAATATGAGATGGCTTGAGTAATAGCAGACCAGGAAGATTCCAAAGCAAATATGCTTTAGTATATTTACTGAGCTAATTATATGTTCATCTATTGGAAGTCTTGATATTAAGAGGTTAATTTTTTCCAAGTTGATCTACAAATTATAGTGAATTCAATAACTATCCCAGTAGGATTTTTAAAAAGAAATTGACAAGCTGACTCATCTGGTAATAGCAAAACAACTCTGAAAAGAAACAAATTTGGAGAAATTACTCTATCTGACTCAAAAATGTATCATCTATAATAATAAAAGTGTAATATGCTAATTAGACTGGATGTCCTGGCAGACATTATTCTTGGATGTCCTTCTGGATAAATCCTGGGCTGGAGGAAAGTATGGGTCCCGGGTGCCTATGGGTGACCCGAAGGAGGAAGCCCGGGTCCCAAGTGCTGGAGGGAAGCTGGTGCCAGCAGCCAGGTGAAGGAAGGGCTACCCTTGCATGAATTTGGTGCATTGGGCCTCTAGTAAAGTTATAATAATCAAGATGGTATAGTAGTAGTTTAAAAGAAAAATAAAACAGAACAGAATAGAAAATTAGACAGAAATCCACACATACTAGTATATGGTCATTGATTTTTTTACATGGGAAGAAATGTATTTCAGAAAGGAAAAAATAGTCTCTTCAACATGAAATGGGGAAAACTGAATATCCATAAGCAAAAAACTGAACTTTGATTCATACCTTACAACATGTACAAAAGTGAATTCAAAATGGATGACAGACCTAAGTGTAAAATCTATAAAACTCCCAGGGAAAAACAAATCATAGGAGAAAGTGAATTAGGCAAAGATTTCTTTGTTATGATACCATATGTAAGATCCATTAAAAAATTATAAATTCACTTCTTCAAAATTGTATGTGCTGTACTTTTATGTGACTAGCAACACAGTAGGTTTGTTTCCACCAGAATAATCACAAACACATGGGTAATGTGTTACATTACAATGTTACAATGGCTATATCATCACTAGGTGATAGGGCTTTTTCACCTCCATTATAATCTTACTAGGGGCCCGGTGCACAAAATTTGTGCACTGGGGGTGGGTGATCCCTCAGCCCAACCTGCCCCCTCATACATACTGGGAGCCTTCAGGGGATGTCCTACTGACCCCTCACCGCTGGTTGAAGCCTTAGGCCTTGAGCATCCAGCCATCACCCTGCAATGGGGCCTATGGCTGGCTCTGCTCCGGCCCCCTCAGCACTGCCCCCGGAGCCCTGGCCTTAGCCCCGGCTGCTGGCGACCACCGGTGACCACCTAGCCCCAGGGGCCCTGCACTCACTGGATGCCTTGCCTCCCGCCCAGCCTAGGCCTTAGCCCCGGCGGCAACTGCCCAGCCCTGGGGCACCCTGCACTCAGTGGTCTCACACGTGCCTTGTACCTCACGCGTGCCACCGTGACCCTTCCCCCCAGCCTTGCGCATGCCTTGACCCCACTCCCCACCTCACATGCTCACTAGCCACCTTTGCCCCGGCCACAGATAAACACCCAGTCCCAGGGTGCTTCCCCCTCCCCGCCCCCCTCCCCCCCCCTCCCCCCCCCCCCGTGCTCCCTGGCCGCCTCATGCATGCCTTGGCCCCGCCCCCAGCACTCACCCGCTGCCTCGGCCCTGCCTCCAAGCTCCACCCCCGCTCTTGATTGGCTGCTGGGCATGGCTGCTGGACGTGGCTTGTGGGTATAGCGAAGGTATGGTCAATTTGCATTTACTCTTTTATTAGATAGGATGGATCCAGCATAGTATGTGCGATCTGTTGACTAAAACATCACCATATGGTACATGTCTGTACAGCTGTTATGGATATATACATATATATGCAAGGTATATGCATACATGTATACAAATATATAACTACTGAAGTTAAAAATTCATGGAATATATTATCCATACATCAGGGATGTTGTAAGTGTTAGCATGGAATGGAACTCACAGAGTTTTATTTTGCTTCCTCAACTCAAGAACTTATTTCTGTTGTCCTCAGGTCACCTTTGGATCTGCAACATTTATGTCAATGTTACCCATTACCAAGAAATGTAATTCCTAAGTGGTTCTTTCAGTTTAATTATAATAGTGACAGACTATAATAATAGGAAATGCTTCTTGAAAATTTTCTCAATAGGGTTGAAATAAAGTCTAATGCTGTTTTCCAATTGCCTATATCCATGCATTGACTTCAGCATTCATCTGAAAATTACATCTAAAGCTGCTGCACCTGTCCCATCCAGGACAACTAAAAACGCTGCACAAGATTAAGAAGTAGGGACCTTGGTTAAATTGTGGTCCTGGAAAGTAAGTAGATGGTTGATTTGTTATTAGCTGGTTTTGAAGACTGGGAATAAAGAGTCCAGAGAAATTATTTAACTTCCATGCTTTCTAACCAGATGTCCTTTTTGCTACAAAACACGTAATAGGCTCTATTAGAGATTGAAGTAGTCACGACTGTAGAGAAAGAGAGGGAAGGAGGGTGGGTGCGTGGGAAGGAAGCAACCAAAGAACTTGTAAGCATATATGCATAACCCATGGATACAGAGAATAGGGTGGTGAAGGCCTGGGGTGAAGGCAGGAAAGGCTAGAAGGGGTCAATGGGGGAAAGAGGAGATATATGTAATACTTTCAACAATAAAGATTTATTTAAAAAAAAAAGAAAGAAAGAAAAGTAATGTCATGGGGCCTACTTCAAGGAACTTCCAATCTAGCTAGATGATCAGCCAGTATTGCCCTGCAAACAACAGACATAATAGAGAGACCATGTCCTGAGGCATGTGAACCTGGGCAGGTCCTCTGACTTCTTTGTGCCTTAATTTCCTCAGTGCCCCTCACTCAAGCTCTAGGCACATTGGCCTCTTGTTTCTCCAGTGCACAGTTTTCTGTCGGGAACAATTTATCCTTTACATAACTGACCCCTCTTCTCTTACAAGTCACGTCCTTCAGAGGAGTCTTCCTAGACCGTTGCACCGCCCCCCCCCCCCACTTCATTCCATTTCACTCCCAGTTGCAGTCTATACCTTGAATTTTTTTCTTTTCTATAAGTTCATCACAGTCTGTAATTATCATTTTTCATTTGTTTACTTGCTTACTTTCTCCCTATAGCAAAGAAACTTTTTAAAGAGTATGTGAATATTAGATAAAATATTTTGTTAATTGTGGTAAAATATTCATAACAAATGTTATTCTAATGGCATGTAAACTTTTTGAGGGCAGGAGCCTCATCATTTTTTTCTTGCCAAGAAAAAATCAATTTGTTGAATTAGTGAATTAAACATTAAAAAGGAAGATAATTTCTATACCCTCTACTTCACAAATCTCTTCTAAGAGAGAATAAGTGACTCTGAAATACTACCCATTGAAAAATATAAAGGTATTGACATTTTCATTATTTTTAATGTGATGTAGCTCAAAGTTCAATGCTTATTACATAATTAAATGCTGATTGGGTAATGAACACAGTTTAACTGGGCTGAATGATCAGCCATTATTTAATCTGATTTTTCAGTCAGGGTTATTATTTGTAGAAGTTGGCTAGGGGATACCACCTGGGACAGATTTAAGTTTTAAAAAAAGGAACAAATTGAAAGAATAGTGACTTGGATGACGCACAGAGTCATAGGAAGCCTGAAGAAGCGAGAAAGTAGCACATGTGGGCCAGCTATAACCACAGCCTTTATGTTAGCAATCCAGTGCTCTAGGACCCTACACTCCCTTCACAAACACTGGATGTCAAGTGGTATCACTGTATTTTCCAGCCTTGACATGGGAGATGATAATGGTCAATAATGAAAGCTGAACCTGAACCCAGCTAATCACAAACTCCCAGTTCAGTCTTGGTGGCCCTAGTTTCCATCATGTAGCCTAAGGGTAGGCAGAAGAGAAATAGGAAAATGAATATTTAAATTCAGCAATGTCTATAGTGGAAGATAAGTTCTATCTCCCACCAAGCCTTATGAGGTGGAAAACTCCCACATAGATGAAGGGTTTCAGTTCCAATATGTCACAAAAGAGATAAATGTTTAAAACATCTGAAGTGTTTATCAACAGGAAAAGAGCATGCCTCTAGAGAATGCCCTATATCATTAAGTATCCCAACTTCTAAATCTAGATCTGGAGCATAGACTACGGGCCACTAATCCAGCCTTTTTTTTTCATGGGTGACAAAAGAGTGGTTTAGAGAGGATTGATAACCAACCCCAGTTTACAGCTGGATCAGACTCAGTTTTTCTATTTTAGGGCTAATTATCTTTCTGTTACATTACACTGTATTTCAAGACAAAAAAAAAAAAAAGACAAAAAAAAAACAGAATCCCTTCTTTATCAAATTAGGTGAGATGATAATGTTTATAAAACATTTATTTTTTGCAACTTAGGTTCATTTGACTTATTGTGAAGATCTTGAGATTAAACAGATATAGACATGATCTCCTCCCCTTCAAGGTTCAGATAAAATTGTATTTGTTAATCACCTATCAGAATGGTAGACATTGAGCTGGTGTTTTCCTTAATGTAACAGGAAGGGCAGGGATCTGTTTGGATCTGAAGCAACTGGCAATGGAGACTAGAGTTCTACAGAGCTTCCCTGGCCATCTGTCACCTCTGCTTCCCTCTGATCATCATTTTATTCTCCCTTTTCGATAGCAACCTCTGTATCTAGTTCTCTTGGCTGAAAACAAGATCTGCAACAGCTGTGGAAGGATGTTATAGTGTTAGTAAATGGCACGGCTCCCTTAGTCACAGTACCAAATTCCCAAGGAAGAAACAATTGGCCCGGGGATGGACATCCCTGGCTCATCAACTGTAGTCTAGTCAGGGGTTCAGAATTACATTTTGCAGAATGGCTATTCCCTGAGTAACTACAGGGATGGAGAAGGCAGATCTTTCAAAAGCTGAAAAATCCTCAGACAAAATGCTGAGTCCAGTATACATAAATGAATCAATGTTAACACATTAGTCTCATTCATTCATTTATTCATTAAATATTTATTGGATACAGCTGCTTTTTAGTCACTATTTTAGATAATAGAGACATAGTAGTGAGCAAAATAATAAAACAGAAGAAGAGATGAATAAATAGGGTAATATATTATGCACCAGATAGTGGTAAGTGCCATAGAAAAAATAAAGAATGGTTAAGAGTAAGGGTGGGAGGGAGAAGAGGATGTATGTGCATACAAGCACTATTTTATGTAGACTGGACAGAAAGGGTCTCGTTTAGAAGAGGATATTTGAGTTGAAATCTGAAGGAAGCAAGGGAACAAGCCATGAGGTTAAGAAGTAAAAACATTCCTGGCAGAAAGACATTAAGTATAAGGCCCTGAGGTTGAAATGTGCCTTGTGTGTCCAAGAAATAGCAAAGAAGTTGTAACAGCCTTATTAAAGACAGAAGGAGTGCCAGGAGATGATGTCTGAGAGGTGATTGAAGCCAGGTCATGCAGGGCCTTTGGCTTTGTCAACCACTGCAATGTTTTACTTTGAGTGAAATGGAAAGTTCTTCAAAGGTTAAAACTAGATATAACATAATCTCACCTATGTCTATTGTATTGAGAGGATGGTAGAAAAGAGGGTTGTAGTTGAGAAGTTGATCAAATTTTGGATTTATTTTGAAGGTTGAACTGATGAAATATGTTAATTGATTGGATATGAAAAAAACGAGAGAGACAGAGAAAGAGAGAGGATATTCAATGATGAGTTTGGACCTGAGCATCTAGAAAGATAGAATTGTCATGTACTATAATGAGGAAGACTAGAGGAGAAGTAAATGAATCGGTGAAGAGAACTAAGAGTTTGATTTAGGACATGTTACACCTGAGATGCTTTTTAGATATCCAAGTGTATACTGAGTGGACACTTGGCTATATGAATATTGAGTTCAGGTGGAAGGTGTGCTGGACATAAATATTTTGGAATTGTTAGTACATAGATAGCACATAAAGCTTTGAAACTGAATGATACCCCCTTGGAAACGAATATCAGTAGAGAAGAGGTGAGGAAAGCAGAGTGATCTCCAGAGCAGTCCAATATAGAGAGGTTGGGGAGATGAGGAAGGACTCCAGAGGATATTAAACAAGAGTATCCAGTGAGGCAGGAAGAGAACCAAGTAAAAGAATTACTTGAATGACTCAATAGTTCCTGATACTTCTATCCAAATAGACCACTAAATTTCATAGTATGGAGGTCACAGATATCTTTCTAATTTCTATTTTTCAGGGGGTACAAAATCCAAGCACAGTGAGTGCAGAGAAAAAAATGAGAAGTGGGGGAGAAAAATGAAAGACAGCTAGTATGGAAAATTCTGCTATAAATGTGAACAGAGAAGTGGGGTGGTAGGTGAAAGTCTGGAAGTTTGTTTTGTTTGTTGTTAAGATGAGATTGTTGAAGTATCATTGTATGTTTGTGTGAATGTCCTGTAGAGAGAGGGAAAAGCTGATTGTATGGAAGAGAGAAGGAAGGCATACTGAAAGGGTGTCCCTAAGTAGGCAAGAAATGATGAGATCTGGGACCTGAATCTGAAAAGTGACCATAGATAAGAGAGAAGGTTCAGCTTCTCTCGAGTAGTAACTGGAGGGAAGTGCAACCTATGGGCACAGACACAGTTGAAGTGGTAGATGCTGCGGTAAATGCACATTGAAGTTCCTTTCTCTTTCCAACTTCTCTTTTCCAAGCCAAGTAGGAAGTGAGGCTACCAGATGAGAGCGAGGATGGAGAAAGAGGTCTTGGAAGTCGGAAGAGATAGGAGAGAGTGTGGAACATAACCAAAAGAGACATTAAATTTTAGACACTATTTTAATTTAATAATATTATCAGGCTTCATTATGGTCCCTTTTAAAATCTGTGATCATGAAGGTAAAGTGAGGCTAGACAGCACAAGTTAATTATTATTTTCCAACTACATTTAGCTGTATGTGTACTGTCACAGGGTAGGTGAGTATTGAAGTTAGCAAGTTTGGGGTCTTATTGGGCAAATTTGATAAAGGAAAATAGGGAAAGAAAATTGAAAATGTTAGCAAAGGGCTGAATATAATAATGGACTCTGAAAACTTGAACTTAAGGTGGGAGAAGAGAACAAGAAGAAGCATGGGAAGAGCAAAATGGTAGAAGGATCAATGACTAGATCTTTGAGGTTGAAAATTTATTTAGGTATAAAAAAGAGTGAGCTGCAAATCCAGAAAGTTTCATAAGAAAATGAAATGCATATGCGATATTGAAATCAAGATTTATGATTTGGAATAAGCATAAGTTCAGTAATTTTCCTGAAAGCTGGCGAGTAGAGGAGTAAGTTTCTATTCCAATCTTTTGATTGCACTGACTGCCGTCATCCTGGTGTAACCACCAGTGCTGACACAGTCTCTGCCTTCTGGCATTCTTTGTTACTCCAAAGTCCTCTTTTCTAATTTCCTCACCATACAGCACTTCCTACATGTACAACAGGAAGTTGAGGTTCAGAGAGAGGAAGAACATTGCTTAAGCACATAGCTAGAAAGTGGAATCATTTGCTTCTCAGAAGTTTCAGAAACCCTTTCAGTTTCCTCTCCTTTGCCCCCTAAATGTTGTGCGAGGAAGGGCCAGGGTGGAAACCTTGAAATATTTAATAATAACTTTTAAAATCCATTGTGAAGTGCTTTAAAATTGTTCATCTTTATCTTTTAAGTCCTGTTTTGAGAAACAGGAAGAAAAATAAACAGGAAAAGTGCATGAAAATTCCCAATGGGATCCAGTTGAATAAAAATAGTGCTAACAGGAAACAAACATCTTAAAACTCTAAAGAGGGCAAGGGACAATATGGATTGAGAAATTTTGCAGGACTGATTACTTTTCATTTATATGGAAAAAATAAATTACCATTAAATAGAACACTGACAACATTTGGGCAATAGCATCTCACCTCCTTGCAACCCCGTTCTGCCATGTTAGACATTTTCCCCAAAACTATTATCTGCCAACATCCATAAAGGAAAGAGTATTAGAACTGGCAGTGTCTCTGGACTAGTGGCCAAGTTATGCCATCATATCTTGGCCTTGTATGCAAGTGCCTAAAAATAACTTACTGAGAGTTACTTCGTATTAGAGCTTGGGCTGTGGATTTTACATGCAAGACTTGAAAGAGGAAAAAAAAAAAACATGCTCCTTCATTCAAAACACTCCTACTTAATCAGTTCTAAACCTTGATGAGTTTGTACTGTCTCAAATGTGAATTAATTCATTAATTCATCAGATTATCCAGAGTCTAGATTATCACTGTGGATACAGAGATAGACATAGTCCTCCTAACTGGAATATTGGCTTTGGAGATATAGTCCTCCAAATCCAATATTCCACTTAAATACTAAAGTTTGTAGTATTTGTAAAATTTGTACTGCATTTCTGTCTATTATGTGTTTTTAGTATAAAGAACATTTGATTAGAAATCAGGAGACTTTATTTTTTAATATGTTTTTATGTATTTCTGAGCAGAAGGAAAAGGGAGAGACAGCTAGAAACATCAATGAGAGGGAATCATTGATCAGAGCCCACAACTCAGGCATGTGCCCTGATTGGAATCAAACTGTGACCTCCTGGTTCATAGGTTGATGCTTAACCCCTGAGCCATGCCGACTGGGCAATATCAGGAGACTTTTTTACTTACCACTCCTTCTGCCACCAACTCAACTGTGAAGTCTGTAGTAAATCATTCCCTTCTTTGCAATCCAACTGCATCTCTTAAAAGAAATGGTTTGGCCATAGTCCCCCCATTCTCTTCCAATTTTGGCCACCTATCTACTGGTATTTTATTTTTATGTATTCAACAAACATATGTATAGCACAATGTGCTGGGCACTTTAGAAATATTAACCTCCTTATTTGTCATAACAATCCTATTGTATAGATACTATAATTATCTCTAAGAAAACAATATAATAGATATAGTAATAAATTATTATAATAAAACTGCTATTATTACCCCCTCTCACAGATAATGAAATTGAGGCACAGAATCATTTGAAGTACTTGAGATATATTTTACTTTTGAGACACTTAAACATTATTTACTTTTGTTTTGCTGAGTGATTTAAAAGCAGCCTTTGATGTTTTACTACAGGTACCGCTATGATACTGATTCTATAGAAGCTGTTACCTACTTGGGCAGAACAACAGTCATTCACAAAGGTTGTGGAGCAATGAGCATTCCGTGTCATGGTCACAAACACACACACTGGAGCAATCAGCAGGAGCTCCTTTGTGTCCTTTCTGTTCCCAACCCCTATACTATCTCTTTCCCTGCTGCAAAAACTGGCTCATTTTACACTAAAAGCATCCCCTTCTCTCTTTCTTCCTTCCCTCCATCTTTCTCTCCTCTCTCACACTCAACTTTTCAATCCCACCACATTTATTGTGATGTTTTTTCCTGTCTTTCTAACCATTTCTACCCAAAAGTAGTTGCTAATTTCCACCCCAAAACTATATATGTTTCTCTAACTTATGATTCCAAATTCTGCTAGATTCCCTCCATCTCCTTTACAACCCATTTATCTATCTACTGCTGCTATGATCACATCCCCCACAACAGCCCTACACTCTGAGCCCAGGGCTCCCTTTTCTGCTACCACCAGCTCACTCTGTGCACCATCTGTGTCCCTACAATTCCATTTTTCCGTGTTGTCCCTGTTCTTTGAAATTTCTACATCAAAGGGCTGTGTAAGAATCAGGCTTGACCTGATCTACACCTTCTCAACACCCTGCCTACTTGACAACACAAAGTGAAATTTTAATAATGATAGTTCATTGATATATTATTGAATGGTGGTCAAAAGACACCAGTTTTAGACACAGCAGCATGTACAGAACAACAACAGGTTTTTACAAGTCACTTGATTCTAATATTTGAAGTACTGATTTTTGTAACTTTTCAAAAATCATTGAGGAGCCAAGTCACCCTACATCCATGTGACACACCTGTGCATCATGACATCATTCTTGAATAGTGGAGACAGAGAGGCTAAGGCTCTGCTTTCTCCAGCTACTGCACACAAATCTGGCTGTGCCCAAGGGAGAGCTCAGTCAGGTAAGCATCATCTATCAAACATGTCACAAGGGGAAGGTTTCAAACTCCTGGGGGAAGGGAAAGAACATGAATTTTAAGATAGAAGACTTAGGATTAAACTTAAGCTTTTAGTTTATTTATAGTTTAACTTTAGGAAAAGTTACTGCCACGATTTAAATCATGGAGTATTTTTGTTCGGTAAGATGACAAATTTAGTATATTAATCGCCAAGGCCCCTAGTGCTTTAAAATTTTAAGGTTGCAGGATCCTAAGCTTATTGCCCCAAATATCCAAATGTGCAGTTCTGTCAAATTGCATTTAATAGCAAGAATGTGTAAATTCCCTATTAAGTAGTCCTTGATGATGAGTGTCACTGTGCTCATGAGGGCTTGAGGACATAAAGAAAAAATAACATGGGGGGGATGTTCCCTCCAGGAGTCTTAATCTGTTTGTGGGGCAAAAAGTTGATAAAGATAATTATTATAAACTAGAGGCCCAATGCCCAAAATTCATGCAAAAGTAGGCCTTCCTTCCCCCAGCTACCAGCACCGGCTTCCCTCTGGCACCCAGTACCTGAGTTTCCCTTGCAGCCCTGGCTTTTCTCTGAAAGGTCATCTGGAAGAATGGCTGGTCTAATATGCTTTCATTATTATAGACTAGAGGCCAGGTGCACAAATTCGTGCATGGATGGGGTTCTCAGGGGGCCAGGACACAATCGGCCCTCCAGGCATGCAGTGGAATGCCCTTGCTGGCCCAGGATCCAGATCTATCTCACTGACATTTGCGCTAATTGTCAGGAACAACCTGAAAGCCGCCTTTATATCATTTCTTGCTTGCCAAGTGTCTAGGGAGGGGAAGCAGCCGCGGTGCCGAGGCCTACTTCCAAGAGGCCTGTGGTGCTGTCAGGATTGTGCCGCCAGTGCTGGTCCATCAGTGCCTGGCCTGCAGGGAGTGAGTGGCTGCCGCCTGACTGATGGGCCACTGGGATGGGTCAGTCAGCTGAGCATCTGCCACATGGTGGTCAATGAATGCCATAGTGACTGATTGACTGGTCATTCTTATCATTCATTTGTAAAGGTAACTTGGGCTTTTATATATAGACTAGAGGCCCAGTGCATGAAATTCATGCATGGGGGCAGGGGATGTCCCTCAGCCCAGCCTGCACCCTCTCCAATCTGGGACCCCTCGAGGGATGTCTGACTGCCTGTTTAGGCCCAATCCCAATAGGATCGGGCCTAAACAGGCAGTCAGACATCCTTCTCACAAACCAGGACTGCTAACTCCAAATTGCTCACCTGCCTGCCTCCCTGATTGCCCCTAACCACTTCTACCTGCCAGCCTGATCATGCCCTAACCATTCCCCTGCCAGCCTGATCAACACCTAACTGCTACCCTGCCAGCCTGTTTGCCTCCAACTGCCCTCCCCTGACAACCCGGTCACCCCCAAATGCCCTCCCCTGCATATTCCCTCTTTATTAGATAGGGTTTTTTCTTTAGCATATTGGACAGCCCAACTGTTTGGCTCAGTGGATGGAGAGTCAGCCTGCAGACTCAAGGGTCCCAGGTTCAATTCCAGCCAAGGGCATGTACCTTGGTTGGGGATACATACCCAGTGGGGAGTGTGCCGGAGGCAGCTGATCGATGTTTCTCTCTCAGAGATGTTTCTAGCTCTCTATCCCTAAAAAAAATCAATAAAATATATATTTAATAAAAAGGAACATTTAAGATTCCTCCATATCTGCCTGGCTGGAGTGACTCAATGGTTGAGACCCCAGGCTGCCACCACTGGAAAGGTATCACACCTCAGCCAGGCTGAAACCCAGCCTGGGCTGCAGCCTCAGCCTAGCCAGGCTGAGACCCCAACCCAGGCTGCCATCTCAGCCTGGTCAGAGATCACTCTACAGAGGTGCGCACCCCAGCTAGGCTGAGACTGGAGCCCAGGCTGACATCCCTGGCCAGAAGGGCTCTGAGGAGGGTGCCCTCCAGGGACAGGCTGAGAACCCAGCCCAGGCTCCATCTCAGCGTGGCCAGAGATCGCGCCGCCACAGGGGGCTACACACTTGACTCTGGCCAGGGTGAGACCCCCAGCCCAGGAAGGGGTCTCATCCTGGCCAGAGATCGTGCCACCACAGGACAGTGCACATCCCACCCAGACCAGTGTGCTCTGTGCTGCCCCGTGCCCCCCACCCCTGCCTCGCTGTCAGCCCCACCCCTGCTCCTGATTGGCTAGTAGCATAGCAAAGGTATGGTCAAATTTGCATATTACTCTTTTATTAGCTAGGACTACTAGGCACAGTGCACAAAGTTCATACATGGGGGCAAGGGCGGGGGTCCCTCAGCCAGCCTGCACTGTCTTCATTCCGGGACCCCTCAGGAGATGGCCAGATCCTTAAACCTGCAGTTGTACATCCCTTTCATAATCTGGGACTGCTGACTCCTAACCTCTTATCTATCTGCCTGCCTGGTTGCCCCTAACTGCCCTCCCTTATCAGCATGGTTGGCTCTAACTGTCCTCCCTAGCTGGCCTGGTCGCCCCTAACTTCCTCTGCCTTGGCCCCCACCACTGTGGCTTTTTCCACATGGGTGTGTGCATGAGCATGGACCTGAGCGACACATACCCACAGAGTCTTCGGATGTCCAGAAGATGTCTGGTCTAATTAGCATATTACCCTTTTATTGGTATTGATAAGTATTTGTCAAATTATTATCTACTTTTCCATATGTATTTAAAATACTCCAGAATATTTTAAGCAAATAATAAAATGGTCAAGTTGCAGAAAAATAATACAACCTGGTAGGCTTGAAAGCAACATTTGCATAAAAGGGCATAAGTTGCACTTGGCAACAAAATTTGCTGTTAGGATTGCTTAGTTAATATTCTTTTGTTGGAAAGGCATGGTTTGGGCAAAGGAGAAAAGAAAACCAGCCCAATAAAAGGGAATGTCTGATTGGGGTGTTGCCATTGCAGAGAGGGTCAGGTGCTTGAAAGGATCAGGCTGTCCCACAGGCAAGGATGTCTGTGTGTATGGGGCACCAAAGGACACCTGTCACACCTGAAACACAAATTGCTAACAATTGCAGAGCTCAGGAAGAATCACTGGTTTTAAAACTATTATTTCCCTGACATATAAAATATACATACATTTAAATACATATGCCCTCTTCTGATCTTCTCCACTTAATATTTGACTATGGCCTTCTTTTCATGTCAACAAATTGGATGTACAGACATAATTTTTAATGGTTACAGTGATATCCCTGACTGTTTGACATTACTCTGGTTACTTCACTAACCCTTTATTGTGGGACAGGTTGCTCTGGTTTCCCCTGGCAACAACAACAACAGTAAACATAATTGCTTATTTGACTGTTTACTTAAGACACATTCACAGACATGGAATTTCTGGCCCAAAGCTAATTCACTTGAGTTTTGATCCACATTTCCAAATTGACTCTCTAGAAAATGCTTCTGTTTGTTTAGTCCATTGGTTTTAAGTCAGATTACGCTCCCACAAATGGGTTAAGAGAAAACTGTTCAATGTGCCTTGGGCAAATCGTAAACTGTTGCTGAACTTGAGCGACTCCAGTGTGAAGGACCTGGAGGATCCGGGCTGCAGGGTGAAGTCCAGGGAAGCGCAGGTGATGAGGTTGAGGGCCCTGTGTGGGTGCTGGCCTGTGAGTGTGTCTCGCTCGGGTCCACACTCACACACACACCCACACGCCCACACTCCCGCTCTGCAATCTTGGCCACCAGGAACCTCACAGAGTTCAGCCTGCTCGCCAGTCCCTGCTCACTTGGTTGAGCCTTCAGTAGAACCCTGGCTCTGTATATAAATAGATATCCACATAGATGCCTAGCAGCTAGCAAGTCCTTTTAACCTCTCTGTTAGAGGTTTCAAAAATGTTAAAATTTGAAGCATGGAGTATGCGTACAAATGCAGGAAATACAGTACTTCCAGTACAATTGAGGACTGCTGCAGAAGTGTTTGTAACAGGCAATTTTGGAAAAATAAAACAAAACTTAAAGACATCCTCTGTCTCATCTCGCCCCTGTCATTTTAGCAGGTCAATCGCTCCACAGTGACCAGTCCTAGCTCCCTGGAAAGGAAGCTGATCCAACTTTTTGAAATTTGTGGGGGAGGGAGGTATGTGGTTAATGGGCATCTCTTTTTTTCATCTGTGACTAGTGCAGAGCAGGGGACTGCATCCTACCGATTGGAGCATGTGGGAACTATCCTGCTTCTGAATATATAAAAAGTAAATGTCTTGTTACCAAAGTAGAGAAAGTTATGGAATGGTTAATGACAGAGACGCTTCTTTTAGAAGATGCTCCTTCTCACTACTCCCAGACACGCCTCCCTGGGACTGAAGACAGTCTGGATGGCCTCCTACTCACCAGATCCGCCTCCACCGCTGGTAGGATCAGAGATGGGGATGTGAGGAGAGTGCTTGTTCTTGAGGCTTTCAGCTGCAGGGGGTATCTGTTTGGAGGAGAACTGGTAACACATTTTGTTCTTCCCCAGCCTTCTACAGACAAACCCTATTCCCAAGCAAAACAATCATTCTTCAAAAGACGCCCAATGTTCACATCAGCCTCCGGACTGGAAATGGGTGTTTCCCACATTCCCAAGGAGAAGCGGCCTAGGATGGGTCTGCTGTTACTGATCAAACTACTCGGCCTTTTCTCACCACACCTCTCACAGCCCGGCTCTGGGTGCCACAAAGGGAGAGGTTCCCTGAACCCACTTCCCGCATACCTAGGCTAGCATACATCGCATGGGAGGCTGCTTCAGTGCCGGGGCGGCAGCCAGGTTCTCTGCTGCAGCCTGATGTCTCCCAGCGCTCCAGCCTCAGTTGCACCCTCAGAGTTGCCCAAATCACCAGTCACTTCAGCGCAGACCCCAGCAGCCAAAAGCTGGCCTCCTGGCGGCCCCGCAGCACAGCAGCCCGGCCACCACACCCAGCATTGCTGGTAGCTCTCCGCTGCTCACTCGCTGCCCTGACCTGTCCGCTGGGATGCTGGTGTGCTCCAAGCCCCTCCTACCCCTGACATGTGCCCACTGTCCAAAGGACCTCCCAGCCTCTGCAGGAAGCTGGCCTCTTTGCCAGGGCTACAATGCCAGCATCCAGACTGGCTGCTATGGGTGCCGTTGTCTTTGCAGCAGAGTAATGGTTAATTTGCATATTACTCTTTTATCAGATAGGATAAGTGGAATAAGATTATTCTAACTCTAGTTACACCTGCTCCTCAGAATAATAATTGAGAACTGGAGTAAGCACAATAATGGCTTAAGGCTGGGCTTTACAAAATGAGCAGATTTTGATGGTGGACAAAAATGTAGACTTTTGGGTAGAAGTACTATAAATAATGAGTGTTCAAAAGGATATGTGGAAAATGTGATTGGACAGTAAGACTGGAACTATGTTAAGGAGGATTTATAGAAAGTTAAGCAGAAAATTTCAGATTTCCACGAATAATTGGAAGCCATTAAAGATTTTATTTTATTTTAATCAAGTAATTAATGTAATTAAATAACAAATAAAGTATGATGACATATGCATTTAGTCCTGGAATTCTTAAATGTGGCATGTTCCTGAGCCAAGAGCAGCTTAGAAATTTTAAAATATAATATAAAAAATTTAAAAGAATGAAAACCTCCTGCCTTTCATTTTCTGCTACTTCAATCTGGGGACCAGTAACTGAGCAGTTGAGAGTTTTAATTGCTTGTTAATTGACATTACGTTAGGAGGGAAGTGATTGCTAAGGTAACCAGGTCCCAAGCCAGATGGGGCTTTGCGGAGTCATTCCAACACCTTGAGCTGCCCTTGGAATTGAACAGGCATCCTGTTAGGCTGCTCCATCCATGGAAGAGCACTTACTCCTACTATTCATTCAAAGAAAGGCAGGGCCACAATCTGGGCCAGGTGATGTTCTATATTGATTTTAAAGGAGAAGTTAGATTCTGAAATCTCATTAGGATATGTGAAAACATACATTTCTTTCGTGAAGCCCATCTCTCTGCTGAAACAATTTTAACTGGGACGTTCTAGAAAAATTTCAGCAGAATTTTGTAGGCACAGAATGTTAAAGCTAGAACTGTCCTCAGATGCCAACATTTTTTATCTATCAGGTGAGGAAATTGGCTCAGAGTGAAGAAAACTTTCAAGGTAAAATTTTAATTAATGGCAGACCTGAAAATAGATCCCAGGTTTTGCAGTTCCCAGGCAGTTTATCAACTGGCCTCTCACATTAATTGCTTATTGCGTTAAAGAAGGAATTCTAGTCAATGTTGAAGATGAGTGTCATGGTTAAGAATGACAAAGATGGGGGTGGGAGTGGGGTCTCTCATTCCTTGAAATTCCCATATACGTGGTACTATTTGTGAAAAAAGACTCCAATTCTGCCAGTTTGATAGCTATAACTACAAAGTAAGAAGATCTTAAGCTTGGTGTTCCTATAAGCAAAACAGATTATTCTTTGACAAAACAACTTTGAGAACTTTAGATGTGTAACAAAACAATCTTATTTAAAATCCAATTTTTAAGCTATTCCTCTTGTTGCCTAACATCCTTTTGCCCTTTTCTTATTTTCTTACTTTTTAACTTACCATGTGACTTTTTGCATATTAACTACACTAGATTGTAAGTTCCAAAACAAAGATCTTTGCTTAATTCACATAGGTATTAAGGACCCAGCATGCTCCAAAAATATTTTGAATGATTGCCTGAATAATAACTGGATCTACCACTTAGTTTGAACAATGGATATACTTTTAAGCCATTGTTTCCTACCTGAAAAATGGGCAGAATAATTCTCAGGTAATGGGGATGTTATGAGGATCAAATGAAGTAAGTTGGAAAGTATCCTGCACAGTACTGTACCCTCAAGGGACACTCATTAACTACGGGCTCTCTTCCTCTAAATGTTTGAAATCAAAAACACCCACATCTCAGTCATCTTACTCCTTTCTGATTCAAACCACACCAGGGACTGCATATCTTCCTTCTAGATCCCTTGGCATTCTTTCTGTGTCTTTAGATAGTACTGGTGGGACTTGACGGCATATTGAGTGAAGGCAGGATAGTAAGAAGCTAGGAAAATTATCTGACAAGTATAATAAGGGAAACTGAGACAAAATAGTTCAACAAGGCCAAACAATCTGAGCAATTTATAGCTAGCTAATGAATCACAAGGTCTTATCTTTCCTACCAAGGACACTTAGAAGGAAATAGTTTACACATTCCAGACTGTCCAGGGACAGTTTGGCTTCAGTCCCTGTTTCCTCTCTGATGATGTTCTTTAAAACTAACCAGAAAACAATCCTGACCCTTCTATACATATATTTTGATGAACCAGCATATTGAAGGACACGCCTGAAAAGCTAATGGATATTCTGTTAAGACTCTCCCCTGAGACCATCCCTAGGATTCCCACAAGCAAAAGAATGACAAAAAGCCTCGAAAAAAAAAAGGACTCACTGTGTGTTCTCATTAGAGTACACCCATGTCTTATATCTCTGTTCTCTTTCTCCTAAACTTTAAGGGTCCCCATGAGACCTTCAACTAGGGGAGCAACAGGCAGAGACAGCTTATTCTGAGCTTGCCTCCTGAACCTGTTTCCAAGGCCCCATTTTTCTGTGACTTTCCAGTGAGGTAACAGCAATCTCACCTTGGCTCACTTCTTTTTTTGGGGGGGGGAGGGCTGAAATTCTTTCTTTTTTTCTCCACAATTTCTTTATGGATTAAGGTATTATGTATGTGTCCTTATCCCTCCATTAACCCCCCCAAACTTCCCTCCACTCATGTCATCACCCCCCTGGTGTTCATGTCCATTGGTTAGGCTTATAATCATGCATACAAGTCCTTTGATTGATCGCTCCTCCTTCCCCCCTCCCTCCCGTACCTTCCTCCTAAGGACCAGCATTCCGGTCAATCCTTCTCTGCCTCTGGATCTGTCCCTGTTCATCACTTTATGTTGTTCATTATATTCCACAAATGAGTGAGATCATGTGGTATTTGTCCTTCTCTGACTGGCTTATTTCACTGAGCATAATGCTTTCCAGTTCCATCCATGCCGTTGCAAATGGTAAGAACTCCTTCTTTTTTACTGCAGTGTAGTATTCCATTGTGTAGATATATGACAGCTTTTTAATCCAATCATCTGTTAATGGGCACTTAGGCTGTTTTCAAAATCTTAGCTATAGTAAATTGTGCTACAATGAACATAGGGGTGCATAAATCCTTTCTGATTCATGCTTCTAGTTTCTTGGGATATATTCCTAAAAGTGGGATCACTGGATCAAATGGGAGTTCCATTTTTAGTTTTTTGAGGAAACTCCATACTGTTCTCCACAGTGGCTGCACCAGTTTGCATTCCCACCAGCAGTGCAAAAGAGTTCCTTTTTCTCCACATCCTAGCCAACACTTGTCGTTCATTGATTTGTTGATGATTGCCATTCTGACAGGAGGGAGATGATACCTCATTGTTGTTTTGATTTGCATCTCTCAGATAATTAGTGATTTTGAGCATGTTTTCATATGTCTATTAGCCTTCCTTCTTTCCTCCTTCGAAAAGTGTCTATTTAGGTCTGTTGCCCATTTTTTGATTGGATTGTTTATCTTTCTTTTGTTCAGTTGTATGAGTTCTCTGCAAATGTTGGAGATTAAAACCTTGTCTGTGGTGACATTGGCAAATATGTTCTCCCATGCAGTGGGATTTCTTGTTGTTTTGTTGATGCTTTCTCCAAAAGCTTTTTATTTTGATGTAGTCTCATTTGTTTATTTTCTCTTGGATTTCCACTGCTTTAGGAGCCTATCATTGAAGAAGTTTATGCGGCATATGTCTGAGATTTTCTGCCTGTGGATTTCTCTAGTATTTTTATTGTTTCCCTTCTTATGTTTAAGTCTTTGATCCATTTTAAGTTTATTTTTGTGTATGGTGTAACTTGATGGTCTAGTTTCATTTTTTTTGCATGTATCTGTCCAATTTTTCCAACACCATTTGTTGAAGAAATTATTTTTTTTTAAATATATTTTATTGATTTTTCACAGAGAGGAAGGGAGAGGGATAGAAAGTCAGAAACATCAATGGGAGAGAAACATCGATCAGCTGCCTCTTGCACACCTCCAACTGGGGATGTGCCTGCAGCCAAGGTACATGCCCTTGACCGGAATCAAACCTGGGATCTTTCAGTCCGCAGGCCGACGCTCTGTCCACTGAGCCAAATCGATTCAGCTGAAGAGATTATCTTGATTCCATTTTATGTTCATGCCTCCTTTGTCAAATATTAATTGGGCATAGTGGTTGGGTTGAATTCTGGGTTTTCTATTCTATTCCATTGATCTATATGTTTGTTCTTGTGCCAGTACCAGGCTGTTTTAAAAACAGTGGCTTTGTAATACAGCTTGATACTTGGTATTGAGATCCCACCTACTTTGTTCTTCTTTCTCAGGATTTCTGCAGCTATTCAGGATCTTTTTTTGTTCCAGATGAATTTTTGGAAAATTTGTTGTAGACCAGTGAAACATGCCATTGGTATTTTAATGGGGATTGCATTGAATCTGTAGATTGCTTTAGGTAGTATGGACATTTTGATGATGTTGATTCTACCTATCCATGAACACAGTATGTTCTTCCATCTATTTATGTCTTCCTCTATCTCTTTTTTCAGTGTCCTATAGTTTTTCACATACAGCCCTTTTACCTCCTTAGCTAAGTTTACTCCTAGGTATCTTAATTTTGTGTGTGTGATGGTAAATGGGGTTGCTTTTTTAGTTTCTCTTTCTATAAGTTCACTATTGGTGTAAAGGAATGCCATAGATTTCTTGATATTAATTTTGTATCCTGCTACATTGCCGAATTCATTTATTAGGTCTAATAATTTTTTGATGGAGTTTTTAGGGTTTTCTATGTACAATATCATGTCATCTGCAAATAAGGACAGTTTTACTTCTTCTTTTCCAATTTGAATGTCTTTTATTTCTTCTTGTCTGATTGCAATGGCTAGTACTTCCAGTACTATGTTAAACAGGAGTGGTGAGAGTGGGCATTCCTGTCTTGTTCTTAGGGGAAATGGTTTCAGTTTTTGTCCATTGAGTATGATGTTGGCTGAGGGTTTTTCATATATAGCTTTTATTACGTTGCGATATGATCCTTCTATTCCCACCTTGTTGAATGTTTTGATCAAGAAAGGGTGTTGGATTTTGTCAAACGCTTTTTCTGCATCATTGATGTGATTATGTCATTGATATTTGCCATTGAAACTATGATGTGTCTTGGTGTGGGTCTTTTGGGGTTGATCCTGCTTGGGACTCTCTGTACTTGTGTAACTTTTTTCTTCCCCATATCTGGGAAGTTTTCAGTCATTATTTCCTCAAATAGATTTTCTAATCCTTGGTGCTCTTCTTGTCCTTCTGGCAGCCCTATTATACGAATGTTACTTTGTTTCATGTTGTCCAGAAGCTCCCTTAGGCTTTGCTCCTGTTTTTTAATTTTTTTCTCCAATTGCTGTTCAGTTTGAGCTTGTTTCTATACCTGATCCTCTAACTCACTAATTCAGCCCTCTGATTCTTCTAGTCTACTGTTGAAACTTTCCATGGTGTTTTTGATTGTAGCTATATAATTTTTCATTTCTTCCTGATTCTTACATAGGTTACTGATTTTCTCATCCATCCGATGTATAAAGTCCACTACCATTACTCTGAATTCTTTTTCAGTCATGGTTCAAGCTTCAGTTTCACTAATTTCCTTTATTTGCGACTCCTCATTTTCTTTCTTTTGGGTATTGTGTCATCTCTCCTTTCTGAAGTTTCACCAGAAGTTTCAAACTTTGAGTTGCATGGACCTGGGCTGTGTGCTGTGGGAACTTCACACCACCTGAATATCACTGAATTTCTCTGACACTAGAGCGTGTGGGTGCTGTGGGTTGGTGGTAACCAGGCTTTCCCAGGGTCAGTATTCCCAGCATTCTATGTGGTCTCGTGTGCACACCTAGAATCAGGAACCCTGCCTGCACCACGCTCTTGACATGTGTTAAAAATGGTACCAAGAGTCCAAGTTTCCCTGTGTCTGCACCAAGAATTGAGTATCAAAGTCTGTAGCCTTGTGAGGTTTCTCTTTGAGGGTCAGGGTCCCCATGTGTGCATGCACCAAGAATTGGAGTCACTGGCTCTTAGTGTGGTTTGCAGGCAAATAAGATAAGAAACAGAGTCAAGTCACTGGTGCTCAGTGCTGCCTCTTGCTGGGAGAATTTGGGTCTTGATCCAGATGGGGGACTGGGTTGCATAATAGCTCTGTGATGTGCCTGCACTGTGGAAGACTGACTTCCATAAGTGTTTGCCCTGCAACCAGGTCAGGTGGCACTGATGCCTTGCAGGTTTGGTCACTTGGTTGCATTTCAGGAGGCCACCTCCAGTCTCTCAAATTCCCTTAGCAGTACTGAAGCCCCAGAGCAAGTTCTCAAGCTCCATGGCCCTATTCCCTGTCCGGGAGTTTTGGCCACAGGCATGCACATGAGCATAGAGCGTGTTCCCAAGACCAAGACCCCCTGGGATAGCTGGGAAAGTGAGTTTTCAGGTTCTGAACTCCAATTACTGTCTGGGCCCTTGGGCCACAGGTGTGCGTGCACACACAGAGCATTCTCCCAAGCCCAAGTTCCCCTGGGATTGGCTCACTTCTTTCACAGTGATTTTTATTTCCCAGTGAGCTCATGTAGCCCAGCATGGCCCATTTCATTCCTACAGTGTTTTGAAAGAGCCAAAACAGCCCCACCTAGACTCTCTCCTGCTACTTCTTCTATCCTAAGCCCTTCCTTTGTTTCACTGTCCCCAACTGTAACAAACATACTCTCAAAATCACCTGGATTCATGCTGTGAAATCTTTTCTGCACAAAATCAAGAACCCACATACTACCAGCTGTCCAAGGCAGACCCACTCCAGGCCCAGGCCCTGTTCCAATAACATTGAGTAGAAGTAGTATTGACTGTGTGGGACCAGGGGGCAGCACCGGCTTTGCAGACAGACAGATCCAATGTTGAGTCTTGGCTCTGGCACTCTCTTAGCTATGTGAGCTTGGAAAGTGATCTTACTTTTCTGAGCCCCAGTTTCCTCGGATGAAGAATGAAGATAACGATGCCTACTTTACTGATTCAGTGAGACTTTTGAGGACATAATATTTGTAAATTACTTCTGTAATCATAGAAGCTCAGAAAAGTAATAAAGTTAGTTATTATCCCTGGAAAATAAATAGAATTATTGAAAAGTTGTCTTTGAGAAAGATGAGTTATAAATTAGCATATCTGAAACTTTCCATGATAGTATAATGACATATATCATCACACTAAGGCTGGTTTATTTAGAAGTTACAGAATTTCTGCTCACATTTCTCATTTTGCTAATAATGACACATTGCAGAGAATACTAGTGTATAAAATTCAATTTATTGAGGCGTATTTTTAATTAAAGCAATTCATAGATATAAAAATTATTATAATTTTCAAAGAACATTATAGTTCACAAAACACTTTCATATCTGTTATCTCATTCAATCATCTTCAAAACCTGACACAGTGAGTTAGCACTCTAGTCTATGTCTTTTCAGTCATCTTGTTTATTTTACTCCATTTATGTCTATAAGTACTTCTCCTCACTCTGAGATCATGATTTGTATTTGTATTCATCCTTTCTCCATACCTTTGTTTCCTCTGATTGGAATGTTCTCTTTATCCTAGTTCCCCATATCTGCCTTTTAAAGTCCTATTCATTTATTATGGCCTAACTTGAGTCCTTTACCTTCCAAAATCTGCTCTAAGTCCCTTTAGCAGATGTCTATAGAAGACATCTAGCAGATGTCTGTAGAACACATCTGTTATTTTGTCTGTCTACTATCCTTTCTTTCTTCTTATAGTAGCAATAAACCTTCTTTTCCAAGTAATCCTTGTAGAACTATCAAATGCAGTGCCCATTTTTTTCCTTTCCCAAGCTCTTTGCCACCACCGTACATAAATACCAAGGTTGGACATGTGATTCAAACCATGCAAAAGGCCCTCCTCTGAGAATGTAGAGGGGAGCTTTCTGTTGTAAGCTTCAGATGCTGGAGTTTTTTCAGTAGCAGGATCCCAAAAATAACTCTACCTGACTTCTGACCACTGTGTTCACAAGAGTTGTCTTTCTGTTTCTGTATTTCCAAGAACTATCAACTCTTCCTTCAATTCTAAGAAAAACTGTATTAAAAAATGGGAGGGGGAATAAAAATATTTATAAGTGCAAACTCTATTTCTCCTCCTTTGACACTCAAATAATTTCACACTATTCTTGGAATAAAAATCAAAATCCCTATGTGGCTTACCCTCCTATGCATGATCTGGCTCTCCTCCACCTCTCTAATTTTATTTCTTGCCATTCTTCTCTGTTCCAAATATATTGGCCTTCTTTCAGTTTCTTAATTTCCTTGCACATACTCTCTCCCATAGAACACAACCTCCTTCTTATGAAGTAAAAACAAAATACAATCCTTATCTTTTACAGACATTCAAATCTTACTTTAAAACCCTCCCCTTCCTTAGAGAAGCCTTTTCTGAGCATTGTAACTCCCTACCCCAAATTGGAGGAAATTTTCTAATATTTGGTCTCATATTTCCTTGCCCTTTCCCTTCATTGTACTTGATAATCCAGTATTATATATCTATGCTGATTGAGGTATCTCTCCTCCATTATATAGTAAGTTGTCCAAAGAGCTGTTCCCTCTATCTCGAGGACTCAGCCTATTATCTGGCACAAAAGACAGATGAACAAATACTTGCTAAATTAATTTTAATTTTCTTACTCTTCTGGCCATATTGGTAAATGTTCTTTACTTGACTCCTGCATGCATTATTGAATTATCATAAACAGTGATTGTCAAAGTATGGTTCCTGGATCAGCAGCAGCAACAACACCCGGTAACTTGTTAGAAAAGCATGTTCTTGGGCCCTAACCCAGACCTAATGAATCAGAAACTCAGAGATGGAGCCCAACAAAGTGTTTTCACAAGCCCTCAGGTGATTCGGTTATACACCAAAGTTTGAGAACCACTGCTCTAGGATATCACTAGATCCAGTAAGCAACCAACTCAAATATCAAATGGCTTAATCCCTCTAGGAGTTTATTTCCCACTAATGTAACAGTCCAACATGGCTGCTCCATAGTCATTCAGGGACCGCAGGCTGGCAGAAGCTCTGCCAGGTTTAACACATGACTTCCAGGTTGCCCTGGACTGTGATATCCAGTGAGGTAGGAAAGACAGAGTATGTTGATGGGATACCAGCTTCCTAATCACCATGCACTTTCATTCACATTCTGCTGGCCACAACCAATCATATGGCTCAATTTAGATAAAGGAGGCTGGGAAATGTAGTCAATCCTCTACTGAGCAGCTGCTTCTCAGCAGCAACTCTATACCATGGATAAGAATACACATTTTTTATGGATAGTGGCCCTCTATGCCACAGTTACAGCATGAAAATCTCACTTCTGAAACTTACTTTTATAAAACTCCCTGCTTCACCCTGGCCACTGTGGCTCAGTTGGTTGGAGCATCATCCCATACACCAAAAGGTGGCAGGTTTGATTCCTATTCAGGGCACATGCCCAGGTAATGAATTCAACATTCAATCCCCAGTTGAGGAGCCTGCAGGAGGCAACCGACTGAAGTTTCTCTTTCACATGGATCTCTCTTTCTCTCTCTCTCTCTCTCTCTCTCTCTCTCTCTCTCTCTCTCTCCCTCTCTCTCTCTCTCTCTCTCTCTCTCTCTCTCTCTCTCTTTCTCTCTCTCTCTCTCTCTCTCTCTCTCTCTCTCTCTCTCTCTCTCTCTCTTTCTCTCTCTCTCTCTCTCCCTCTCTCTCTCTCTCTCTTTCTCTCTCTCTCTCTCCCTCTCTCTCTCTCTCTCTCTCTTTCTCTCTCTCTCCCTTTCTCTCTCTCTCTCTCTCTCTCTCTCTCTCTCTCTCTCTTTCTCTCTCTCTCTCTCCCTCTCTCTCTCTCTCTCTTTCTCTCTCTCTCTCTCTCTCTCTCTCTCTCTCTCTCTCTCTCTCTCATCTTTTCTCTCTCTCTCCTCTTCTTCTCTCCTTAAAAATCAATTTATAAATAAATAAATAAATAAATAAACTCCCTGTGTCAGCAAAATCTCTGGGTAGCAGGCTCAAAGTCTCTCATTCTGCTTCCATTGGTGTGATTCACATTGATAGAAATAGCCATGCCAACCATTTCACCATTTGGTGGGATTTGCTCCATCTCACACTCTGTCATGGCTACATCTTCAATTCCAGATGTATGTTTGTCATCAGGCAACCTTGCTTTGCCATAGCTACCCCCCACATGGCATTTTCATAGCCATCATCATGGCATGAAGAGTGGGATCCTGAGGACGAACCAAGATGGTGGCATAGGTAAACACCAATTTTGCTGCCCCACACAACAATTCCAAAACTACAACTTAACAACAGAACAAACATCATCCAGAATCACCGGAAAGCTGGCTGAGTGAAAATTCCACAAATAAAAGTAAATATAGGACACTGTGACTCAGAGGAGCAGTGGAGCATAGCCTTGAAGATAAGCGCGGAGCCAGAGGTTTGGAGCCTTGCGTGTGCGCAAGCGGAAAGGGCAGACGGGAGCAAACATGGCTGGTTTTCTCCAATGGGGAGGGTGGAGGCATCCCACTGCACTGATTCCCCAGTTCCAGGTGAGGTCTGGGGAAGGCACGCTGAAACCCAGGTGAGGCAGAGGGCGAGCTTGTGGAACAGAAGTGCACAACCGTGCAGAGAGGACTCCTGACTTACTCCTTCATTTGGGAGACCACCGGACTGCTTTGTTTTACAACCCTGGGTGAGACTTTGGGTATGCAGACTCATTTGGGGAGAGGCAGAGTTGTCTGGCAGCTGGTGGAGACCTGCGGCTTTCTCTCGGAGGTGCGTGCAGCTGTTACCACCCAGCACAGAGACCCACATGCCGCAAAGGGGAGAGCTGATGCTGCCTGCGCAACCTAGAGACTCCACCCATCCAACCTGAGCACAGCTTACCCTCACAGCCAAGTGGCCTGGAGGTCAAACCCTCCTAGTCTAACAATAATAATCTGGGTTTAACTTCAACAACACTGTACAACCCATAAAGGATTGCAGTAAAAGTATCCACCCCAGGTAACTGGGGAGGCTGAGCCACTGTCCCTTAGAGGACATCTACCACACAAAGCTAATGGATCAACTCAGGAAAGCAGCCACAATGCAGAGAAATGGAAAGAAATCAGGTGTGAAAGAAATGGAGGAAAAAAAGATGACTAGATATAGAGTTCAAAACCACAGTAATAAGGTTTTTCAAGAGGCTCCTAGAAAAGGCAGATGAACTTAATGAGAACTACAAGGAAATGAACAAGACCTCTGAGGAAATGAACGAGACCTATGAGGATATGAAAAAGGACCAACTAGAAAGTAAGCATACACTGACTGAAATAAAAAAAATATTACACAAAGACCTAAAAGCAGTCCAAAGGACCGCAAGAACCAAGTCAAAGATTTGAAATACAAAGAAGCAAAATCCACTCAGCCAGAAAAGCAAGAAGACAAAGGAATCCAAAAAATTGAAGATAGTGTAAGGGGCCTCTGGGACGATCTCAAGCATACCATCATCCAAATTATAGGGGTGCCTGAAAAAGAGAGAGAGCAAAATAATGAAAACCTACTTGAAGAAATAGTGACTGAAAACTTCCCCCACCTGGTGAAAGAAATTGACTTAAAAGCCCAAGAACTGCACAGAACCCCAAAATATAGGAATATAAAGAGGACCACACCAAGAATCATCATAATTAAAATGCCAAGAGCAAAAGATAAAGAGAGAATATTAAAAGCAACAAGAGAAAAGCAGTTGGTTACCTATAAGGGAGCACCCATACGATTGTCAGCGGATTTCTCAACAGAAACGATGCAGGGAAGACAGGAGTGGCAAGAAATATTCAAAGTGATGAATAGCAAGAATCTACAACCAAGATTACTCTATCCAGCAAAGCTATCATTCAGAATTGAAGGTCAGATAAAGTGCTTCGCAGATAAGAAAAAGCTAAAGGAGTTCATCACCACCAAATCAATATTATATAAATTGCTGAAAGATATTCTATAAGAAGAGGAAGAAGAAAAAGGTAAAAGTGTAAATTATGAACAACAAATACACATTAACAGATGAATCTAAAAATCAAATGAATTAATAATCTGATGAACAGGATAAACTGGTGAATATAACAGAATCATGGACATAGAGAGGGAATGGACTGACAATTCTTGGGGAGAAAAAGGGTTTGGGAAAGTGCAGCAAGAGACTGGACAAAAATCATGCAACTATGGGAGAGGACAGTGGGGGGGAAGTGAGAGGGGAAAGTGGAATGGGTACCGGGTGGAGGGGGAGCTATAAGGGGAAAAAAGGGGGGGCACAATGTAATTAATAAACTGAACAATAAAGATTTTTTTAAAAAGAGTGGGATCCTCCAAGCTTCCCTTGGTTCTGTGGAAGGAAATGGACCAATTTTGGCATAAACATACAATAGAATATTATTCCACTGGGGGAAAAAAAAGGAATGAAGCACACTGATTCAAGCTTAAAAGTAAACCTTAAAAACATCATGCTAAGTGAAAGAAGCATGACATAGAATGTTACATTTTGTAGGATTCTATTCATATGAAATAACTAGAGTAGAAAAATCCATAGAGATAGGAAGTAATTTGATGATTGCCAGGAGCTGAAGGGAGGAAAGAATGGAGAATAAGTGCTTAATGTATACAGTTTCCTTTGGGGTGATGAAAATGTTTGGAACTGGATAGAGGTGGTGGTCACACAACAATGTGAATGCACTAAATTCCAATGAACTGTTCCATTTAAAATGGTTCATTTTCTAGAAAAAACAACAACAAATAAATGGTTAATTTCATGTCATATGACTTTCATCTCAATTTTAAAAAACTTAAGATCCTCATTCTAAAACCCCAGGTACAATTTTGAAGAGTGCCTAATTAATCATTGATTTTTAAAAAGTAACATTCATAACAGAACAAAACAAAATCTTTAAAACAATATTGCTTGTTAGCTGATACTATGATCTGGGCCATTGTAAATAAATGAAGAAAGCTGTAAGAAATATTACTAAACAAAAATAAATAAAAGTACATTAATAAATTTGGATTTTAAATCACAGATTTTTAACCATTTATTTCTTCTTTGTAAAACTGTAAAAATGTTTAAAAATAAACTTGCGCCTTACTCTAAGACACTGAGATATGCTGAGACACTATATTATTATTCTGATACACATTACTAAGAAACTATGAATAACTAAGAAAAAGCTGTGACAACAGATGGTACGAGGCTTTATTTGGTAGCAGAGGTCTATTATAAGCCCAATGAGAGATCTGAATTAATGGAGGCATCTTGAAAGTCCTAGAATTGTGTATGAAGAATATCAAAGTGTTTGCCACTAGGAGCAGCTCTGCAATGATTGGGCACCTGAGCAGCTTAAGGGACAAAACTGATATCTACACTACTCTAGGTAGTAGGGAGTCCTCAGCTACATCTGGACTGGTGATTGATCAGACATAATAACATCCACTGATTTGCACTCAAAAGGATAAAGTTTCCTAAAAATTGATATTTTCTCTCAAATCCTGGTTCTGTGGAAGAAAATAGACAAATTGTGGTTTAAACATACAATGAAATATTATTCCGCCGAGAAAAAAAAAAAACTCACACACAAAGGAATGAAGCATACTGATTCATGCTTAAAAGTGAAGCTTAAAAACATTACGCTAAATGAAAGGATATTTTTTTTCTCAAAACTGACTCCTAGTGGGAAATACCATGCAGTTGACTTCATGAGGAGTGGTGATAAAATTTTGTCAGCAGTGTTTCTCAGAACATTCTTGATTCTTCCATTTATTTTTGAGCTTAGATCAATTTTTTTTCACTATCTTTATTCCTTTCTATTTTCTTTCTCCCCTACACTCTTCTCCTTTCTCTTCTTCCACAAATAGTTTTGATGCTAAGGTTTGGAAGAGAATCAGTATTAGGTGGTACCCTTTGTTTCCAAAATCAGACCTGAGTAGAAAGTCAGAATAGACCTTAAACCTAAGAAACCAGTTTTCCACCACTATGTTTAAGCTAACTTTTGGCTATTTAGGATAACTGATTTAAATAATTTATTATAGCCCGGCCAGCATTGCTCAGTTGTGAGCATCGACCTATGTACCAGGAGGTCATGATTCCATTCCCCATGTTGCCAGCTTGATCCTCAGTGTGGGACAATCAGGAAGCACCTGATCAATGATTCTCTCTCATCACTGACGTTTCTATCTCTCTCTTCCTCTTCCTGCCTCGCTGAAATCAATAGAAACATTTTTTAAAATAATAATCATAACTTAAGAAAACTATAAAGAAAACCCAAAAGTTACCATCAGAATTGATCTCGAGCTCCCATTTTGATGTACCCTCTAGCAAATGTCACAAGGAATGAATTTTAGAATTTGCCTCCTTGCAAAATTTGTGAGAAATACAAATGAGGTGGAAAATGCAAAGGAAGGTGAGAGGAAAAAAGCATGGTCTTGAATGAACCACCAATCAAATAATTAACTTCTACAAAAATACAAAATGAACATTTTTGAGCTCCTATCTTGAGCTAGGCCAGTGGTTGGCAAACCGCGGCTCACAAACCACATGCAGTTCTTTGGCCCCTTGAGTGTGGCTCTTCCACAAAATACCCAGCCTGGGCGAGTCTATTTTGAAGAAGTGTCATTGGAAGAAGTTTAAGTTTAAAAAAGTTGGCTCTCAATAGAAATGTCAATAGTTGTACTGTTGATATTTGTCTCTGTTGACTTGTGAGTTTGCCGACCACTGAGCTAGGTCGTGTGAGCTAGACCCCTGGAGTGGCCGGACAGGAGAGATACAATGAAAATAAAAGAGAAATCAAAGTCACTACCCTCCCAGACCTAAAATTTGAGCTGGGACTTGAAGTTACTGTACATGCCTTCGACAGTCAGCATTGTGGAATGCAGTCCAGTCACAGGAAGCAATAGTAAGCACACAGTACCTGGTATAGGAGACAAATTTTAGTTTGACTCTTGCTCATTTAGAAGCTGATTGCTTCATTGGTTTATAGACTTATTCATCTTAGAGTTTAAACTTTTCTTTCACTGCAACATATTTTCATCATTCCAGGTTTGTACATATTTTGGAAATTTTGTACAATCTTAAGTACTTTGCTGATTACAGCTAAAATGATTCCTCATGCAAAGAAATTCCCTCCCTCCTCCACATCCTCACAGTGCTCTTCTCACACCTTTATAGAGCACAGATAATACTGTATATTAATTATCTGCCACTGTTCTGACTCCTTCACTGGAGTAGGTGCTGCTCATGGAACGTGATTATACCTTGTGAAAAAGGAAAACATGGTTGTTGGGCATCTAGGCTCTCAACTCATTCTCCACAAGTTCAAAGACCTATGCCACCATTCCCTATTTGCTGTATAACCTTGGACAAATCATTTGTTAACCTTTCTGTATTTCAGTTTCTTCCTGTGGGTAATAATGAACATACCTCATAAGGATGTGTTGTGGGTATTAAAGTAGATATAGAAGGCACTTTCCACAGTGTTTGGCTTACAGGGGATGATCAGTAAACACAGGCTCTTATCCCGTAGCCCACATTTTCCAGCACACAGTAAGTATTTAATAAAGTTTCTGGAAATATTTAAAAAATAAATTCATTTACAAGATCTGTCTAGACTGGAAAATAGTCGTAGCCTAGTTTAAGTGCCCAAATTTCCTTCAGATAAAAAGAGAAATCCCCTGTCAGACATTCCATGATGCTGCAGGAAGTCACTCATTTCACTTTGACATGGTGGGGAAATGACAATAACTGCTTCTTCCTCATTTTGCCCAGAAACTTGGCTCAACTGAGAATTGAAGATGGGAAAAAGCAGTCAGAGGTACAACTGGAAAACACACACACACACACACACACCCTTCTCCAAGGGCTGCTCCTGATCATCTTGGTGGAGAATATACTGTGGTCTGATGAAGAGCTTCAGGATCTGCCAAAAAGCTGTCCCCAGAAGATATCCTATTACCATACATTCTGACTTTGTTAATGAATGAAGGTCATTGCACCTGGCTGACATGGCTCAGTGGTTGAGCATTGACCCATAAACCAGGAGGTCCCCGTTCAATTCCAGTAAGCTCACATGCCCAGGTTGAAGGGCTCGATCCCCAGTAGGGGATCTGTAGGATGCAGCTGATCAATGATCCTCATCATTGATGTTTCTATCTCTCTCTCCCTCTCTCTTCCTCTCTAAAATCAATATACATATATATTTAATGTAGGCCATTGCCTATCCCCATGATGAGTTAATGCTCCTCTTCTGTATTCCCTTAATACCTGCACCAACCTGAATTTGAGCACATGCTATATGCTGGGTGCTGTAATACATGGTTTACATGTGCTAAATTATTTAATTCCATACAACAAATCTACACGGTCAGTATTAGGATCCCATTTTACAGGTGAGGAGACTCTGACACAGAGAACTGGAGTAACTCATGGTAAATGACACAGCTACTAATGCCAGCGCTGGGATGTGAACTGGTACCACATGCTACCAGAGATCACACTCAACAGCACATGAGCCTGCCTCCCTAACTGCTTCCATGTCACTTATTCCCCTGTTGTGAGAAATCCTTCAATGGCCATATCCTCATGGATTCCCTTGCTTCTGTCACAGTGCCTGCCTGGCACATTGTAGGTGTTCAGTACACGTTAAACAAAAGAGTGAGTGAGAAAGCATAGTGAGGCATTTAGGCTCACTTTAGGCAGAATAGATGTTATTGGGTTTGAATGAAAGAAAAGAAGCAGAGGAATCCTGTCTGCCTTCCACTCTGTCACTGGTTGGGACCCCCTCAGAAATCTCAACTCTTCCAGATGCAGTGGCTCAGAGATGGTGAAACTAGATCCCTCTTCTTTGCACTCCTCAGCTAACATTTCAAATGAACCATCAAATAGAAATAATTTAACTTGCCTTTCGCCACCTCAGCTTCCAGGAGGAGCTCTCACTGCAGGCTTTAAGCAGCCCCTTTGGCCAGCTCATTGTCTCCGGGTGTAGTTTAATTTCTTCATCTGCCATGGTAACCAAAACTCCAAACATCTGCCAATTCTTCTGACAGGCAACAATCCTCGGTGCTGGAGATAACAGTATGTCTAAGAATTGGGCTGGTGACACTCTCTTAGAAGAAGTCCTTCCCGCATAGTTTTTCCTTTTGCAATGTTTGTATCCCACGGATTGAGCTGCTTTTTCTGCCTTTGGTAGGTTCTCTCCACGTATGTCTCAGAGCAGAGTTGGACTCTTCTATGGAGCTACCCTGTTGGCTGAAGAGTCTGTTAATAATTTAATGAGGATTAAAGGTCCTAGGGTATTTTACTGAAGACTAAAGCTTGGTTTCTAGCCAGGAATCTGAGTGTGTACAGCAGGCTTTCCACAGAAAACAATCTCCCTCATTTCCATCTGGGAAAGCCTGCCATCCCTGTTCAGATTGAGGTTTCACTTCTTTCCAACTACCTATGACCATATGGCTATTAAACAGATCTTGTTTCGTTTACACAATACACACACACTCACACACACCTACACACATATACCGTCATCTGTTCTAACAGCAGATGAATTCAAGACTCACTCAAGCGATTTTCATATACTCATAAGTAAAGCCCGGCATGATATGCATCTTTGAGTGGCTATATAAAGCATTTCTATAATGAACTTTCAAAAATGGAGTTAATGTGACATTCTCAGAAAGTATGTCAGTGTTATTTAATTAGTGAACTAAAAAAGAAAAATGACCAATTCATCTTTTTTAAAAAAATTGTCTTTCTCTGTGTTTTACTGACAGTAAAAAATGAAAATGACCCATTTCTTTCACCTGGTGTCATCAACCTTTTTTTGCTCATCTAATATTTATTGACCCTCCATGTGCAGAGCACAGTATACCACAGTGGTTCTTAACTATTGTTCTGAATAGCCAACTTAGAACTAAAAATGAAGTCATATTAATAATGCATTTCAATTAATATTCAAAGCAGAGGTAGTACTCTGACAGGAAAATTTAGAAAAACTCATGAGACTATCTCTACTAGTGGTTTTCTAAAATTTTACTCAGTTTCAAAAATTTTTCACATAAAAATTTAATTGAGAGCTTGTTACATCAAATGAAAGTCATTTTTCTACTTGAGGCAGATGAAGTTCAGAGAGGATTCAAGACAGGCCAGCACCTCCAATCTAGTTCCTGGGGGTACAGTTAGGTCTAGGCCTCTTATCCATAGCCGTGAAAGGTTATTCTCTCTTGTTGAACTGCAGTCTCTCTTATTTCAATAAGCTGAGTCTTTCAATGCCATGAATAGAGTCTGTAGACTTTAAGGCTTGCAAGCTGACCCCTGGTTTTTGGCCTGAGTTGCCAAAAATATATGTAATTACGATAAGCACTGTTCCTCTCTGGGTTTAGAGAATGTATCTATGGTTCAGGATATCTTCCTGGATTTAGTGGGAAATGTTTAGATCTTAAATGGAACTGGAGTGGAATAGTGGTAAAGTGTGTACTACTTAGATGGCATTGGGTAAACTGGAATATTATATGAAGAAATACAAAGATGTAGCCCTACCGTATGCCACATTTCAGTATGGGTTCCAGGTAGATTAAAGACCTAAAAGTTTAAAGATAAATCTATGAAACTGGACTTGAAGAAAAGATGGCGGCGGGACAGAAGGACGCGTAATCATTTGTGTCCTGGGGTAGATGGGGTGAGCAGCTGAGGGTCGCGGGGGGAGTGTTTGTTGTCGAGTGGGGGGACAGCAGGGCTTTGGGAGAAGGAGGGCGACTGCTTAGATTAGCCTCCCTCAATGGAGCGGCTCCGTGCGGCTGGGTTCTCTCCCGGAGCCTGGCTCAGAGGCAGCTGTGCCATCTTAAAGGGGAAGAGCCCGAAGATTTTACAGTTGCGGTACCCACTGGGCGTCTGAGACCCCCACCTCCTCCCGCAACATCGGTTCCTAGTTGGTGAAGAAGCAGACTCCGAGGAAACTTGTGCTCAGCCACGGAAAGGTCAGGTTTCTCCGGGGGTTAAGGGAGCTGGTAACACAGGGAGATTCGTGCCTGGGGGGGGTGGGGGGGAGGAAAAGTCCGTGGCTGTTGGAGCCAGCAAACGTGGAAGAGGGTCCTCAGAGCTGGTGACAGGGGGGCGGGGGATACATAGAGGGCAACCCATTTGGACCTGAAGGAGAAGGCCAGCCTGGCAGTTTTGGGAGGGAGCGGGCTGCCAAACCCAAGGGGAGAAAGGGTTTTGCGCAAACATACCAGCAGGACATGAGTTCGTGCGCCTGCGTTTGTCCTCTCTAAATCCGAATTTCTCAGCGCTGAACGAGGAACGGGGGATCCCCTGGTGGGGGATAACCTGGGAGACCTCAGGGGCGAGCTGTTTTTCTGACACTGGGGATCAGAACAGGTCCTCACAATTAGAGAGGCAGCTCTGAGGTAGCCTATTTCCATAAATCAGTAGTAAATACCATAGACATAGCGGGATTTTAGATCAGGCTAGAGAGGACCAATAGACCCGGAGGTCAATTCAGAAACACTGCCACCTAGGGGCTGAATCACAAATTGTCTCTTGTGTAACACAAATTAAGGAATCAATTTTATTTCTACTACTATTTAAATTTTTTTAAGTGCCATTTTATTCCATCTTTATTCTACTCAGAGATTAGTGTTATATAGTCTTTTTTCATCTACCCTTTAGTATCTCTTTAATCTACTTCAAGTTCCTCCTTATGCTAGCACTCTCTTGCTAACCTTTCCTTAGTTAGTGTCTTATTCCCCTTACACTTTTTCTGGTTTAGATTTTCCTTACTCTCTCTTTTTACCCCCTGTTAAAATTTCACCCCACTTTTATATCCAATCTCTAACCACCTGCTCCAAGTCCATACACATCTAATGCTTCTCCAACTTCACTATCCGAAAATGTTTTTCTCTCGGTCCTGTTGATGTTGTTTATATTTTATGCATATTTGTGAGATTGGTTTGGTTATTCGTTTCTTATAATTTGTTTTGTGGGGCAGGGGTTGGCATTGTTTTGTGTTTTGGTGATGTTTACATTGTTTTTTGATAGATTTAAGCTTCTGTGTTCCCTAACCTCCCTTGATATTAGTTGTTGTATGTAGTTTGTATCAATCTCCAGGTACGCTTTGCTGGCTTTTGCTGGGATTAGTGGCAGTCCTCTGGGTGTTTCCAACCCATATTTATAGTTTACTCCCTTTTCCTTTCTGTTTACTCCTTCCCCTTTTCCCAATTTTATTTTGGCATTCCCTTTTTTTATTCTGTCTTTCTTTCTTTCTTCCTTCTTTCTTTCTTTTTTTTATTTTGTGTGTGTGAGTGTGTTTTCTCTTACTCTCTTTTATCCAACCTATCACCTAATTTACCTTCCTATGGCAATCACTTTTAATTTGGAGCTACCAATACTGTGAATACTTTCTTCTTCGGTGCATGGTGTGCTGCACCTGGTTGTGTTGTAGTCTGAGCCTTTAAATCAACACAGGAGAGTGAGAACTACATAACAAGACACACCGAGAAGAAAGACCATGGGGAGACAAAGAAATAGCCCACCAATGAAAGAAAAACAAGCCTCACCAGAAAAAGAGGCAAACAAAATGGAAGCAAGCAACCTGTCAGAGAGAGAGTTCAGAGAAATGGTCATAGGGTGGATGAAGAGCACATAAGCCGATATGAGTAAGAACCATGAGGAATTGAAGAGGAATCAAGAGGAAATGAAGAAGAGCCAGGAAGAAATGAAGAACTATGAAGAAATGAAGAAGAATTATGAAGAAATGAAGAAGAATTATGAAGAAATGAAGACGACCCAAGAAGAAATGAAAAGTGACATTGCTGAGGTAAACAACTCCATACAAAGTATCAGGAGTAGACTAGATGAAGCGGAGGACCATATCAGTGAGCTGGAAGACAAGGTAGGAAAAAACACCCAAGTAGAGCAGCTTCTAGAAAAAAAATTAAAAAGCAGGAGGAGAGCCTAAGGGAACTTTGGGACAACATAAAACAAAACAACATCCGCATAATAGGGCTTCAGGAGGGACAGGAAACTAAGCAAGGAATAGAAAATCTGTTGGAAGAAATAATGACAGAAAACTTCCCTGATATAGGAAAGAAAAAACCCACACATATCCAAGAATCTCACAGAGTTCCAAGCAAATTAAACCCCAAAAGACCTACACCAAGGCATGTCATAATTAAATTGGCAAACATCAACGACAAAGTGAGAATCCTAAAAGCTGCCAGAGAGAGATAGAAAGTCACCTACAAAGGAACCCCCATCACTTTAGCAAGTGATTTCTCAACAGAAACTTATCAGGCCAGAAGGGATTGGAATGAAATATACAAAGTTATCCAAAGAAAGGGTCTGAATCCTAGAATACTGTACCCAGCAAGGCTATCAATCAAAATTGAAGGTCAAATCAGGAGCTTCAAAGACAAAAAAGGTCTAAGGGAATACATTACTACCAAACCAGCAATGCAAGAAATGCTAAAGGCTCTGCTGTAAAAAGAAATAGGAAGCAAAGAAGGAACACAGGGGTAAAGAACAAAAATGGTGACTAATAAGTATCTATCAATAATAACTTTAAATGTAAATGGATTCAATGCTCCAATCAAAAGACATAGGGTAACAGACTAGATAAGAAAACACGACCCATATATCTGCTGTCTACAAGAAACCCACCTCCAAAAAAAAGACACACACAGACTGAGGGTGAAAGGATGGGAAAAGGTTCTTCAGGCAAATGGAAATGGAAAAAAAGCTGGGGTAGCAATACTTATATCCAACAAATTATATCTCAAAGTGAAGGATATAACAAGAGATAAAGAAGGCCACTACATAATACTAAAGGGAGCAATCCAACAAGAAGAAATAACTCTGGTAAAAATATACGCACCCAATATAGGAGCACCCAAATACATACTAAAACTCCTAGAGGATATCAAGGGAGAGACAGACAGCAATAAAATCATAGTAGGAGACTTTAATACCCCACTATCACCATTGGACAAATCCTCTAAACAGAAAATCAGTAAAGAAACTTCCATCCTCAATGAATCACTAGACCAGAAGGAATTAATTGACATCTTCAGATCATTTCACCCCAAAGCCACAGAATATACATTCTTTTCAAGTGCCCATGGGTCATTCTCAAAGACAGACCATGTGTTGGGTCATAGGCAAAGTCTCTCCAAATTCAAGAAGATAGAAATCATATCAAGCATATTCTCAGATCACAGTGGCATAAAGCTGGAAATCAACTACAATAGAAACAATCCAAAGAAATCAAACACATGGAGACTAAACAGCATGCTATTAAACTATGACTGGGTTACTAGAGAGATCAAGGAAGAGATAGAAAACATCATGGAAACAAATGACAATGACTGCACAACAATGCAAAATCTATGGGACACAGTGAAAGCAGTTCTGAGAGGGAAGTTCATAGCACTACAATCCTACTGCAAAAAACTAGAAACAGCGGCAATAAATTATCTACCCCAACAACTCAAAGAGTTAGAAAGAAAGCAACAAGAAAAGCCCAGTGTAAGCAGAATGAAGGAAATAGTAAAGATCAGAGCAGAAATAAATGACATAGAGACCAAAGAAACAATACAGAAGATCAACAAAACCAAAAGCTGGTTCTTTGAAAGATTAAACAAGATTTATGAACCTCTAGCCAGACTCACCAAGAAGCAAAGAGAGAGGACCCTAATAAATAAAATCAGAAATGAAAGAGGTGAAATAAGAACAGACCCCATTGAAATACAAAGGATTGTTAAAAAATGCTATGAACAACTCTACTCCAACAAACTGGACAACCTGGAGGAAATGGATATATTTCTAGAAAAATATAACGTCCCAAAACTCAATCAGGATGAATCTAAACAACTCAATAGACCAATAACTGTGGAAGATATTGAAGCAGTCATCATAAAGCTTCCAGTAAACAAAAGCCCAGGGCCAGATGGCTTCACAGGGGAGTTTTACCAAACATTCAAGGAAGAACTAAAACCTATATTCCTCAGACTATTCCAGAAAATTCAAGAGGATGGAACACTTCCAAACTCCTTCTATGAAGCTAACATCACCCTAATACCTAAAGCAGATAAAGATGACACAATGAAAGAGAATTACAGGCCAATATCCCTCATGAATATAGATGCCAAAATCCTCAATAAAATTCTAGCAAATCGGATCCAGCAGTACATCAGAAAGATCATACACCACGACCAAGTAGGATTTATCCCAGGAATGCAAGGATGGTACAATATCTGCAAATCAATAAATGTGATACATCACATAAACAAATTGAGAGATAAAAATCACATAGTCATATCAATTGATGCAGAAAAAGCATTTGACAAAATCCAACACCCTTTCTTGATAAAAACTCTAAAGAAGGTAGGAATAGAATTATCATACCTCAACATAATAAAAGCCATATATGAGAAACCCACAGCAAACATCATACTCAATGGGCAAAAACTACAACCATTTCTCCAAAGAACAGGAACAAGACAGGGTTATCCACTCTCACCACTCCTGTTCAACATAGTACTGGAAGTATTGGCCATTGCAATTAGACAAGAAGAAGAAATAAAAGGCACCCAAATTGGAAAAGAAGAAGTAAAGCTATTCTTATTTGCAGATGACATGATATTGTACATAAAAAACCCGAAAGACTCCATAAAAAAGCTAATAGACTTAATAAATGAGTTCAACAATGTAGCAGGCTACAAAATCAATGCAAAGAAAGCTATGGCATTCCTATACACCAATAGTGAACTTACAGAAAGAGAGACTAAAAAAGCAATCCCATTTACCATCACACCAAAAAAATTAAGATACCTAGGAATAAACTTAACTAAGGAGGTAAAAGACCTATTCGTGGAAAACTACAGGACAATAAAAAAAGAGATAGAGGAAGATGTAAACAGATGGAAGAACATACCATGTTCATGGATTGGCAGAATCAACATAATTAAAATGTCCATAGTACCCAAAGCAATCTATAAATTTAATGCACTCTCCATTAAAATACCAATGGCATACTTCACAGGCCTAGAAAGAACTCTCCAAAAATTCATCTGGAATAAAAAAAGGCCCCGGGTAGCCACAGCAATCCTGAGAAAGAAGCACAAAGTTGGTGGGATTTCAATACCACATTTCAAGCTGTATTACAAAGCTACTGTTCTCAAACAGCCTGGTACTGGCACAAGAACAGACATATAGATCAATGGAATAGAATAGAGAATCCAGATATGCTCAATTGATATTTGACAAAGGAGGTATGAACTTAAAATAAGGTCAAGATAGTCTCTTCAATAAATGGTGTTGGGAAAATTGGATAGATACATGCAAAAACATGAAACTAGACCACCAACTTACACCATACACAAAAATAAACTCAAAATGGATACAGGACTTAAACGTAAGATGGGAAACCATAAAAACATTAGAGGAATCTACAGGAAATAAAATCTCAGACATATGCCAAAAGAACTTCTTCGATGATACTGCTCCTAGGGCAATGGAAGCTAAAGACAGAATAAACAAATGGGACTACATCAAAATAAAATGCTTTTGCACAGCTAAAGAAATCATCAACAAAACAACAAGAAAACCCACTGTATGGGAGAACATATTTGCAAATGTTATCAGTGATAATGGTTTAATCTCAAGCATCTACAGGCAACACACACAACTCAAAAATAGGAAGACAAATGATCCAATAAAAAAATGGGCAACAGACCTAAATAGAACCTTTTCTAAAGAAGACAAAAGGAAGGCCCAGAGACATATGAAAACTTGCTCAAAGTCATGAATTATCCAAGAGATGCAAATCAAAACGACTATGCGGTACCATCTCACACCTGTCAGAATGGCTTACATCAACAAATCAACAAATGACAAGTGCTGGCGAGGATGCGGAAAAAAAGGAACTCTCGTGCACTGCTGGTGGGATTGTAGACTAGTGCAGCCACTGTGGAGAACAGAATGGAGTTTCCTCAAAAAACTAAAAATGGAGCTCCCATTCGACCCAGTGATCCCACATCTAGGAATATACCCCCAAGAAACTAGAAAGGCAAATTAGAAAGGATATATGTACCCCTATGTTCATAGCAGCACAATTTATTACATAGCTAAGATTTGGAAACAGCCTAAGTGCCCATCAGCAGATAAGTGGATTAAAAAACTGTGGTACATCTACACATTGGAATACTACGCTGCGGTAAAAAAGAAAGAGCTCCTACCATTTGTAACAATAGGGATGGAATTAGAGAGCATTATACTAAGTGAAATTAGTCAGGCAGAGAAAGACAAATATCACATGATCTTACTCATTTGAGGAATATAATGAATGACATAGACTGATGAACAAGAAAGGATCCAGAGACTGAGAAAAGTCCATCAAAATGTCAAACCTCAGGGTAAGTGGCAGGTGGTGGGAGTAAGAGGAAAAGTCAATATATTTGAATGCTTGAACTAAGGTAAGTGATTTCTGTTTTTACATCCCTGACAAAGTTTATATAAAGTTATAAAAAAAATTGGCAGCTAGTTTGAGATTGAATTAACATGGCCTAGAGCATGTCATCACTTATGGACACCAGTCCTTAGGCTAGGCCCTCCTTAACCTCCTGTGACACCACAATACCCTTACATGATATTATTCTACAATGTCATTATAATACTTGATATTTGACAACGGCATATTATACAATTATCCCAAATAAACTTACAAACTAATTCTTTGAATGTTGGGCAGCAACTTAAAAAAAGGATAGGAAAGGAATTAATCCCTTTCAGAAGGGATTAAGGCACTGGGAAGGCATCCGAGCATTCTATATTGACCCCTCTGGCCCTTTTGCCAAGAGGGACCCTCTTCTTATTATCCAAATACACACAGCTGATGCGTGAACTTTCAGTTCAAGCTGTGGCTGAAGCCTCTGGGCAGCTGGCACCATGGATCTGTCTCTAGATCAATGGTGTGAGCTGAGCCCTCTCTGGAGAAGAAACCTGGGTCACCCGAGATATGTGATCAGTGCCGGGACCCCGCCAGTAGGCGAGGGGACCCTAAGGCAGGTGCTGGACGTGGAGGCCACGGGGGCATAGACTACAAAGGAGACAGGACTGAACCTCACATCACCCTGTTTGGCCCCGGAGGATGGCTGGTTAGCCAGAGACGGGTAAGATTCCTCAGGGAAGGAACAACCTAAGACAGGCACAGTCGCAGAGGGGCCAACAGGAGAGAACAAAAAGATCAACAGAGGTGGGGTACAGACCCTCATCCACAAACCTTGCAGGGGCTTGAATTCTCACCCCTCCTGAGGAAGGTCTCCTACCCCCACGGCTGCTACGCCTCCCACACACAACTCACACCGGGACCCAGGTGGTAGACAGAGACTCGGCCAGCAATAGCTGCCCTATATCAAAATTTAATTTATTACAAAGAATTCTGAGGACCTACTAAAAAATGCAAATATTCCTTTCCACAAGTATTTACTGGGTAAACTAAGATTTCTGCTTGAGTATTAAAATTGACAGTAAAATAGTAATCAAGTTTTCAGATTAATTTAAATTGGCCAAGTGAAATAAGTGAATACTCAAGAAAATCTAAGTGTACTGGACAAAAAGCTATCCGTAAAACATTAACTGAAATATCTATTAGTAGTTCATCTCACTGCAAAATTGCCTAACATCCAAAGAACCTAAAGCAGTAATATTCCTGTGCAAAAATTAAAATTTAAAATTACCAAGACTGCAAGATAAAATTTCCTAAAGCCCCTATTAACCAAAAAAAGGGGGGGGGGAGACAGTGGGGTAATATCATGTAAGGAAAAATATCCTATAAGTAAAATACATGTAGAAAATTCTCACTCCAGAAAAGAAAATTCCATTTGTAAAACCAACTGCAGGACACCCATGAAATAACACACATGGTGTCAAAATAAGCCAAAGGAAAATCATTTAGGCAAAAATAAAAAGAATCCCAAGTCTATTTTGCAGAGAGGATCCCTTTGTCAACCTTTGGTCGAGAATGTGTTTGTGTGTTTTCAGAGAACAACTTCAAGACCATGTGGGTTCCTGCAACAGTGAGGAACTGACGGATCTGTTCCAGCCATGAGGATGGTCCAGAGATGGCGGGCGCTGACGACACCTTGCCATGCTTGCAGTTGGCAGCTGTGCGTTGTTGCAGGCGGCCCAGGACCAAACCAGAGAGGATGGATCTTGCATTGCCACGATGTGTCCACCATCTTGATACCACTGCTGACAAGTACACATAAAGAACTATTTGACATTGAAACTGGGACTCAGAACAGTTGGACATTGAAACTGAGACTGAAACTTTTTTTGCTCTTATACGTTTGTTTTCAGTATGCAGAGGCAAGATATTTTTGAAGAAAAGAAACAGGGAGAAGTGATTGATATAGAGGCAGGGTGGCCTTGAACAGGCTGTCAAGCTACAGGGGGAAGGCTGGAGTGGATGGGAGGCAGATGCTGGGAGAGATCAACCGAAGGACTTGTATGCATACATATGAGCATAACCAATGAATGAAAGACACTGGGGCGGGGAGGGGGGCAGGTGGGGACATGTGCTGGGGGGTAAGGGAGGCTGGGGGGAGGATATTGGAGGGGGGGAGGAAAACATATCTACTACTGTTAAATATAAGTTATATTGTAAATAAAATAAAAAAAATTAAAAAAGAAATTTTGAAATCACATATTAAAAAAAAATCTATGAAATTGTTAGGAGAAAATAATGGGCACTTGTAGAAGATAAAGTCTTCTAAAGGAACATCCTAAATCACAAACCCTAAGGTTTAAAATTGATGGATTGGACTTCATCAAAATAAAGAATTTTTGCTTAGTGAAAGACACAACAGATAGTCCATAGACAAAAGATAGATTGTGAGAATATATTTGAAACATCTATAATAGTTAAGGGATGAATATCTGGAATCTGTAGAGAATTCCTGCAAATCAACAAAAAAGAGGGAAGAAATCAAACAGAAAGTATTCAAAGGATATGAAAAGATAATTTATAAAAGGAAAGACTCTAAATAGATCATGTAAGAATGATGTGAAAAGCTTAATAGTTAGAGGACTGTCAATTATAACAATGTAATACCATTTTACACTCATCAAAATAGCAAAATAAAAAGGTAATATTGACAAGGATATGAGAAGGCTGGAACAATAAGGCACAGGTGATTTGAGGGTAAAACATATAGCCTTGGGATTAAATATCTGACAGTGAAATTAAAGATGACTGTACCCACCGGCCTATATAACTCAGTGTTTAAGTGTTAACATATGAACCAGGATGTCATTCTCTATCTGGAAACGTAGCCAGGTTGCAGGCTCGATCCCCAAGTTGGAAGCATGTAGGATGTAGCTGGTCTATGATTGTCTAACATCTTTGATGTGTCTATCTCTTCCTCTCTGAAATCAATAAAAATAAATATTTCAAATGGCTATATCCTGCGACCTAAGAATCCTACAAAAAGGTATACCCAGAGAATTTCTGCTATCAAATATGTAAGTTCCCTAGTATCCATCAGAGGGGAATACATAAGTAAGATGTGGCATGCCAATACTATGAAATACTAGGCCATCATCAATTATTTAACTAAATAAATGTATAGCCACATGAATAGGCTTAACATCATAATGTTGAATGAAGATGTATAGCACAATATATTTCAGTGCATTAAAACACATACATAGAACAGTATTTACACAGTTAAGAAGAACATATCACATACAGTGGAGTGTAAGGGGGAGAAAAGGCTAGGAATGAGAAGGGAGATAATACATAACAGAAGAATCTTTTCATGCACTTAACAACGATGAAAAAATGAATATAATCAAATAAACTCTGTGAAACTGGGATTGAAATATAGAGAAGAAAACAGGGTGGGCTTTGCTGGAGAGGTGATGTGATATTAACCCCCCTGCAGACAGGAGCCCTGGGTTCCCATTCTGACTCGGCTGCTCACTTGTTGGAAATGCGTGCCCAGAATGTTCTCTAGATTTCCACTTTCCCCTTTGACAGGATAAAGATATTAGGCTAGAATTTCAAAGGTCTTTTCCAGCTTTATGCTTCGAGTCCTCTGTTCTCCGTTTCCCATCAATAACCTCCATAATGTCATAAGCAACAGTAAAACCATAACATCCACTTCAGAGCATTTTTATTCACAATAAAAAATAATCTAACTTCTGAGAAATGTCTTTTTGCTGAAGGTGTGTTTTTATACACCTGGCTGACAGAGTGGCATCCTTTCTTTAAAAGTATAGGTTTTACCACCTTAAAGCAACAATTTCCCTTTTCATGGATCAATGAATAAAGGAAGAAGTTTTTTTAAATGGCTTAAATAATATTAAGAAATACTGGAAGTGCTATAGAAGCAAGACACATTTCCTGGTTAACCAGAGTCTAGCTGATAATGATGATGATGATGATGATGATGACGACGACGACAACGACGACAAAATCAATGCTCATGATAGCAAACTAGAATAAAATAAATCCTGAAGAATTCAGCCTTTGGACTTTTTGGACCCTACCCAGCAGAAGCCACTAGGCTCTGGGTTCCTCAGCTTCTGGCTGGCTCAGGGTTCCTTTAATTTACTTCCAAATACAGCCTTGAGCTGGGAAATGGAAAGGATTATAAAATGAAGAAAGCCACTTTTATAGAACTGTGGATTTCATTTGCAAATTAAAATAGCAAGATGGAAAAATACACATTATCATAGAAAATCGATTCTGCATTGTACTAGAGGAATCCTTTCACCCCTGTAAGAGCTCATGAAAATTCAACAGTACTCATTTTAACCAATTAATATTTTGGCTATGAATAGAAAAATATGTGTGAATGGCAAGTCCAATGAAAGCTAAACATTTGCATGACACCAGCTCTTTCTTTGGATGCATAATTAGTCATTTGGGTTTATACACTTGTAAGCATTATTTTTCAATAGCCGAAGAAATTATGTTTTACTTATTGAAATACTCTAAACCATAATTACAGCTATCATTTGTTGAGCACCAACTAAGTGCCAGGTATTTATTATACATATATTCATTGCTATGCTTGCCATAATATTACAAAGTAAATATTATTTTTCCAGTGTTTTGGATTAAGGGACTGAAGTTCAGAGAGGGTTATTAACTAGTCAAAAATGACAAGCACTTCAAAGCTAAGTCTGACTCTCTTTACCATGCTATGCGGTCTCCTCTGAAGATTTTTCTTCTGAAAATAGTGAGCTCACATTAAGAGTTAATATTTATCATGTGCTCACTCTAGGCTATTTGCACATGCAATTTTATATGCATTGTCTCGTTTAATTCATTAAACATCCCTATGAAATGTGGATACTCTTACATGCATTTGAAGTAAGAAAAATGGGGGTTCAAAGAGACTATTACCTACTTGAATACACAACACCTAGAAGTAGTGGAATCTGAATTCAAAATCTTGGTATCAGTTCTGATTTTTATTAATTTTAATTTTTTAAATTTACATATAATAAAATTGACCTTCTTGAGGTAAGGTTCTGTGAGTTTTAACACATGTATAAATTCATGCAATCAGCACCATAATCATTATGCAAAACAGTCTCATCACCCTA